>CAKALG010020063.1:0-13814 GCA_916700815.1 Helicolenus hilgendorfi | reverse complement strand
ATGTGTGTGTTTGTGTTTGCAGGTGCAGTAAACAGCAAGTCCAACATATTGAACTCCACGTCGGACTCGGACCTCATGCGGTACCGCACCATTTCCAAAATCCCTCAGATCACCCTCAACTTTGTGGACTTCAAGCCTGACCCACTCATCGCCCTGCCCAGCGGGGAGATGGACATCATAGCTCCCTGCAAGCTCATTGACCGGACGCACCACGTCACGGAGAAAGTCACACAGGTAGGACACAGTTCACGTTCAGAGTGTGTGGTGTGCAACACAGAGAGAAAGGCTGTGCTTGTGTTGTTTGTGAGGCCTGTCTGAACCGATCTGGGTGACTCATTTGTTTTTGCGTTGGACTTGGTGCTTTTTCTATTCTGTGCTGCAGTTTATCCCATACTGAGGAGGTTCAGTAGTGGAAATGTGTGTGCTCATGTACTCTATACACTTCTACATGCAGAGAAGATTCACATGAGTAGTAGGGCTGTCACAGTGAAGGAATTTCCCCTGTGGAACAATGATTGGCTCAACAGCGCAATTTGCAATATTACCGTATTGCCTTTTTTTATTTTGCAAATTCATTCATACTGATTTCAACGCTATACAAACAATCTTTATTGTCAAGCTATTATTAGGTATGGTGTTGCTTTTTAAATGACAAAGATGACAGTTTTAAAACTATTGAAATATGTGTTTATTGGTATATGCAGAACACAGAAAGGCAATGAGGCATAGCATTTTTTCAGCTGAGACGCTTTGATTCCGTTAAAGACTGTAGATTATAATCTAAAAATGTGCATTAAAGACTTTAAATTATAATCAAAAAATGTATGTTACAGACTGTAAATTATAATCTAAAAATGTGCAATAAAGACTGTAAATTATAATCTAAAAATGTACATTACAGACTATATATTATAATTAAAAATGTACATTACAGACTATATATTATAATCTAAAAATGTGCAATAAAGATTGTAAATTATAATCTAAAAATGTGCATTAAAGACTGTAGATTATAATTTAAAAATGTGCAATAAAGACTGTAAATTATAATCAAAAAATGTGCATTAAAGACTAAATTATAATCTAAAAATGTACGTTATAGACTGTAAATTATAATCTAAGAATATGCATTAAAGACTGTAGATTATAATATAAAAATGTGCATTAAAGACTAAATGATAATCTTAAAATGCGCATTACAGACTGTAAAAACTGTAATCTATAACGGCAGCAGCGGGTAATTGCTGTTATAGGTTTATTGACACTGTCTGATTTATTAAGTGTTCAAAAATGATTCCATACTATCCAGATTTTTAAACAGATGAGTTGTGAGTTAACACTCTGGCTGGAATTTTCATTTTTCAAAATGATTTATGTCTGGCCACCACCTGTGTTTATTTACCACATCTGTTCAAAAAAGCATTTGTCAAAGTAATTCAGTTGAGGAAACACAGAAGAGGCGACCATATGGGACTTCTGGAGGGAAGGAAAGTCTGCTTCGACTTCATCATTTCACCAAGGTGCTTGTTCTTTTTGGATGTCTCTGTTGTCGGAGTAGAGCTTTATTGAAGACAAAGTTTGCACAGATGAGTGGGAGGGTTTATGTGCAGAAAGTTTACTTAGAGTATTGGGCCTCATTTCTTATTAGAGGAAGACGTCTTCCAGAGGAGCAGGTTAATTAAGTTCCATCACAGAGCGTTCTTCTGCCTTGTTTCACATTGTGCTGA
Source organism: Helicolenus hilgendorfi (assembly GCA_916700815.1). Taxonomy (NCBI): domain Eukaryota; kingdom Metazoa; phylum Chordata; class Actinopteri; order Perciformes; family Sebastidae; genus Helicolenus; species Helicolenus hilgendorfi. The sequence continues at coordinate 12,087 of CAKALG010020063.1, read as the reverse complement.
ACAGCTGAATAGGTTTATTTAGAAAATACATTTGTTTCTCAGATCCAGTGTTAGACACCCTTGTTCACGCTGCACTTGTACATCTTTTCTCTTTTGAGTTTTCCGGAGTTATTTACTTACTTTCTGTATGTGTGTGCGTGTGTATTCGGCATTTGTGTCTCAGTTTAATGACCAATTTGATACCTCATCAATCAGCTTCCTGTAGATTAATCAATTTGTTATTAAAGCCCGTATCTCCGGTAGGAATTATTTGACTGTAATGAACAGCAGGGGAACAATTACAGTGAAAAATGTGCCATAAACTTCAAACTTACAGCTGTCTGACAAACATGACACCTCACGTCCCCAAAACAGTGACGGGTCACATAACAGCCCATCGTAAATCACCAAGTGTTCTTTTCACGCCGTCATTTCAAAATGAATGACTGTAGGCTATTGTTAAATGTCTCTCTTTTGTCAGAGAGGGTTGTGAGATTGTTTCAGAGATGTGAGTGTCTTTGTCCTTTCAATTATCTTTGGTTTGTCTGAATTCTATCAGGAATTACTGTAGAAGGGAACATTTTCATCTTTTATGTAAAACAACATCTCCTGCCATTCATCCTGGAGTTTGAAAAATAACTTTAAGATGAGGATATGAAACTTACAAAAGCTTAAAGACAAAACTTACTATAGTTGAATAACTACTGTATTATTTACACATATCACAGCCTTCATCAGAATATTTTATTATTCTGGAAATGTTTGCCCTGTAAAACCATATTCTATTAATCAGAAGAACAGATTCAGAAAACTTTTAAATATTGTTCCATTAATTGTTCACAACTAAAAAAAGTTACGACGAAACAGTTCACTAACTATTTTACAAAACGGAAATGAAGGACGAATTGTATCGATAAATTACATCAACGTCGTTCTCGGCCCTCTTGCCCCTGTGTGTCGGCTGGTCCAGATGCTCCTTCATTGTTTATGTTCATACGGTTTATGATGGGGCCGTGCCGCCTGATTATGATGAATCTCCTAGAGAACCTGATAATGGAGAGGGCAGAAAAGAGTACCGGCAGCTTTTGAGAAGTGCTGGTGCGCAAGAAAAAGCCACGGTACGCCAAAGAGTAAAATGTAGAAGTGCTGGTTCTGCGTACCGACCCACTTCAAGCACTGCAACTAACACTGAAAGACTCATGAAAACTTAAATTATGATTTACAATGATATCATTTTATTGAAGGTTTTATTTTACAAGAGTGAGGTGTCTAGTTTCTAGTTTTTATTCAGACTTTAACACAAGGCCAGCGAAGTCCTTTGTCAGCCTGTTGTCTTTGTCTCTTTCTCACATGTTGTGAGTCAGATGAACAAAGATCACAAAAGATTACATTAATTCTCTGCTAGGACTGTAGTCTGCATGGAGTTACTAAAGAGGAACATGAACAATCTGTTCTTTCATAGACCGGGAACATCAGCAGAGAATAATCCAGAATTGATGATGCAACAACAACACAATATATAAACCTAATGTAATCATGCTGGGCAGTATGTGAGGTGCAGCTGGTGGGGTCAAAGCATCAACCTTAGTGTGTGTGTGTGTATGTATGTGCATTAACCCATACTATAGGATGTCGTTCCATTGTAGTGCAGATGGATGAAACAACACCAGCTGTGTCTCCAAATGCTGTGGATTGCTATTTATAGACAGATATGGGAAGAATGCTGCATTTTCACTGCATATATCTGACACCCATTTAACATGAAAACTCTCTTTTGTAACATTATATTGGGATTTTTTTTCCTGTTTCTTAGTAGAAAACTCACATCAGAGGATAATGGGAACTCATTATAGCATCACAACAGCAGGGTGTTTTTATGTTTTGATGTTAGTCCCATAAATCCCCTAAAGAATTGCTTCCACCTGCCCTCTGACCGTCCTGTGGAGTCCAACAGTCTGCTGGTTTTCAGTCGACTACAGCAGCTGATTTCAGTGATCGCCGCGTTTTCAACTACAAAGAGAGAAATAATCAGTTAAATCTACAACTGAGCCGTGTGCTTCAACTCGAAACCTCTTTGATCCGTGTGCTAAATGCCTGAGAAGCAACTGTTCGGTGAACCCATGCCTTACCAGCTGGGGCCTGAAGATGGCAGCACCACACCAGGTAGTGCGATGACAGGCCTCTGCAGTCCCTTCAAAGGAGCAGAGAAGAAGACAGTCGAAAGGCAAACTCAGCTGAATTATTTAAGTGTTCCATAAAACATCTGAAACCCCGAACAAGAACACATGCAGATTTTCTCTCTCATCTGGAATGGCTTCTGGCACTGTCCTCTTTTTTCTTGCTCTGAATGTGGATTTTTGCCTCTTGCCTTCTTCATGACCAATCTTCTTGCACTCACACTGGCTCATGAATACTGACTTGCGTTGCTTTGTACAAAAGTAAATGTCTGGGATGTAAATACACCAGCTGCATGTAAATGTAATAGTCTATTCTATTCTATTTCAACAATTGAGGAAAACCCTTTTTCTTCCAGCCTCTATGTGAGCTTTTACTGTATTTGAGCACAGGTGACATGTAATTGACACATTACACAGTCTAATAAGGGAGGATGGATGGCTGGTAGCAGTGGGAAAAAATCGATTCACCTATGTATCACGATTATTTTTATGCCAGAATCAATATATTTGCTTCATTTGAGTCTATGCGAAGGTAAAAGGAAGTTACCACATGATTGTTGTAGTCTGAGTAATGTGACGTCATATCCTTTCCGTATCCGTCAAACAAAACAAACCGCAGGGAGCCAAACCGAGAAAGCAGATAACGACGGAGGGTCCGCGTGTATACGACCTGTATACGACCTGTAAAGTATGGAAACACTTTGGGTTTCACACATTAACAGGAAAAGCAGAGCTAGACATCACGGCTAAAGCTGCATGCTAGCTCTGTCATGGACAGGAAACGTTATCGTATTGCGGTAATGTGCGGTCAAGCCAGGCCGTCACTCTCATCTCCGTGGTCAAATGGGCCGACGCTACAACTGTAGAGCACCCATATACTGATATTTATGTTAAATGCATTCAAACGGCCCCGATGGAGCTGACCATGGATGTATAAAGAGAACGGAGCTGACGGGAGAGCTAGAGACAGACTTGGAGAAGTTATAGGAAGTAGACACGTGGGACTACGTCCGGTTTTCAAAATAAAGTGTTAAAAAAGGGAACTGTATATACAAAATACAGATATGGAAATATTATTGATTGGATTATATTCCCCAGAAGTATAAAACGTTACAAAATACCACTAATTTGTGAGGGAAATGTCTTTATTCTTTGATTTTTGAGTTGCTGGAAAAAAATGTAATAAAAAATTGCTGACGTTGCAATAAATCGCAGTACGTAAAAATCACAATACATATCGAATAGCAACCCAATTATTGTGATAGTATCAAATCTGGAGATAGGTGTATCGACCCAGCCCTGATGGATGGATTGGGAGGAGTGGCTGAGTGGATGCCATGAAAGAGGAAGATCATACTCATATGTGTTTGGAGAGGCATGAAGGGCTGAGCAGACCACCGAACAGTGTAGAGAAAACCTGGCATCGCGCCTCGCTGCACACTCAGACGCACACTTACACTCTTCAGCGACACTCATAGCTCCTACGACTGTGGTCATGTCCTATAGGGGACACTTGATTAGCCACCAACTAAGATACACACTCCACATACTCCCCCTATCACAGCTCTCATCCAATATTCCTGACGCACGCCCAGCTCCATACATGGCATTCGCATAGACGTGAACATGTACTATAAGCATCCACACACACTCCGCTTCCCTCCACTTAAGCAGCATGTCACATCCAGCTCTACAATGGGATCCAATGGAGCAATGGATAGCACAAACACCGCCCAGCAGCAAAGTGGTAGGAACCGTCTCCATCTCCTTCATATCTAACAGAGAACTATTGCAGCTTATGCTGAAAGTTTGAGTTGTGGTGCATGTGTTGGTGAATAGTGTTTAGGCCTGAGCATTGAGTGGTGTATGTGAGACTGTTGATGCTGGCGTCTACTTTAGTTTCCTGTGTGGAAAGCTGAGAAGGTTGAAAATAGTGTTATTTTTATTCACAGGTATCATAATGTAAGAATGAAGAAGAGTTCGGTTTTACGTTTGTATATCCAGCATCCAGCACCAAAGATGAACTGCAGTCAAAGAGCGGCGGTCTGCCGGCTGCGGACGATATGCTGGACAGCACTGCATGGAAAGTGGGATTTTCGTTAGTAAGCGGCACTGTAAATTGCTGCGGAAGTTCAGGTTAACAGCTGTTCAGTGTTCTATGCAAACAGCACAGAAAACTCCCAGGAACTGCCAGTAATCAATGTGGTCTGCAAAGCCCTAAATTCCCGCTCCCGCTGCTGCACAGAGCGCTATCGCACGTGTGGTGTCACATGTCCAAATAGCACCAAATTTGACAACGCACCCTCTATGGTCCCCAGCAATACACCCGGCAAGTGTGAAGTAGATCGGATGAACGGTTCTTGAGATATGCGAAGGACATACAGACAGACAGACGTCTTGATCTGAAGTTATCAGAGAAACAAGCCTAGCAAACGTTAGCGGAAGCTCGGCCTGCAGCCCTTTCAGGACGTCCTGTGTTTGCTGAACAGCATCGGAGAAACACTGATTTTTAACGTGAAACTGCTTTCTTTATTGTTTTTACTGGTTTTAATCAGTGGGTCTGTTTGTTTTGGAGAGGAGGAGACCTCTGTGGTAAAAAAGACTCCTGAATGATGAACACTGAAGGAATCCTAACTGCGAGAGGTTAATGGCAACGGTAACGGTGGTGAAGACATTGATTGATAGACCCCTAGTGGCAGAAAATTACACACTGTATGTTTAAAAGCATAACATGAAAAAAACATTATACAGTATATGTATATACACATTTCCAGTGTTCTTGGATATTTTCCACACTTTTTCCAATTTTTAAGAATTTGAATTCGTCATTATTTATTCCTGACATATTGTATAGCAGCTATTCATGGATTATTTTAGTTTCATGCTCTGTTGAAAGAAAATAAGTCAAACTGTCAAGTCTTGGTGTGGTTTTTGGGAACTCTGCTGGTCCAATTTGTATTTGTGTGCTGTGTGACGACACCGGGGTCCACCTCCAAATTAGAAACAGAACATGAGCTCTAGTGAACTCGGCGGTACTTTGACAAGATTCAGTCCCAATTAAGCTGCAGATAAAAAGTCCCCAAAATTTGTGCTAATAATCTCCCGAGTGTTTTGCTGACAAAAAAAAAAGTTGGGACAAAAAATGAGATGACAAGTTTACTGCTGGGCGCCCCAGTGGATAAATTGTGAATTGGGGGTGGCAAAAAAAAATCTTCTTAATTAAAATGATTTATTTGGTTAGTTTTTCTGAGCTTCTCCTCCCCCTGCTGAGGCACAGCAACTTTAACTGCTCCTCCACTATATTTCATCAAGACAAACACCCACATAAATAATCCAAAAATGAGTTATTTCTTTGTGATAATGGTTTAAAATCAATCACATCTGACATTCTGTGTCACCATGTGAAACCGCTCTACTGTGCTATGTGCATATAGGATATTCATAGGGTTGTGTAATGAGCCACTTATCAAAGAACACTTTACAGACTTAACATTACATTAAGTGGAATGTAGGTTGTGTATATTTCTTTAATGAGCTGGCTTTACAGGGAATGAGAGGAGCAGATCTCTGGGGAGAAGGCAGGAGGATTGTGTCACATCTCCACTGTACTTCAACTGTATATATATATACACTCTCATCTGTGATGTGAAAGTGCAGGTTATACAAGTTTGTATGTGTATGTTTTGTGTGCACGAGAACACAATGTGCCTTCCTGAGTACTTGAAGTTACTTGCCGTATGGGTTCAAAAAGCATCATCCATCAGAGTAATTCCGGTGGATTTTGTGTAGTTGAGAGTTTTTTTCTGACATGCAGATATGGAACTTATTCTTTTTATATCTTCAGTTGTTTTTTTTCTTGATTCTTCTCCTGATTCTTCATTTCAATGGAATTAGACAACAAATATTTTCAACTTAAAGGTGCTCTATACAATATCCAGAACATTAATATTGCAGCAAACAACTATTGTCTATGTAAAGATATAGAGGAGTAATGTCTACCTGAGCAGAGAATGAAGTCTCGCTCTCTCTGTGTGAGTGTTGTTATCCCAGCTTCTCTTTGCTTTGTTTACATAGCCCGGCTGGTCGTTGTGTTTTTTTTGTACATGTTAGTTCATGTGAGTGTGCCCCACTGGCTAGCGCTCATACGCCGGTTACAACTGTTGTGAAAACGTAGCACCTCTGGTCCCCCCCCCCCCCAGATTAACACTGTTAGCTCTGTCAGTACTGTTTACTGTTCTTTTCACTGTTAGCACTGTTAGCGTGGTGCTAACGACACTGTTAGAAAAAAAGTACGAATTACATGGTTCATGACATTTTCTCTGTCCCAATGTTGTCCACATGCCAGTTTAAAGGAAACGCTACTGCGCCTGCTTTATGGGCCTAATTGATGCGGAAGTTTGCCGGAAGCTCCGGTTAATTTTATATTAGGCAGTGGAGCCATTTATGCATCATGCACAGTTGAGCAAATTTCATAGGATAGAACTGGAGCCTGCCTCCAACGCTGTATCCAGTTCTCATCCAATGAACTGCACACAGGTCACCACATGTCTCATGTTCAGACTATACATTTTTGTAAATGGGTACATAGGGGTTACTGTTGTGGGGATCATTTTTCTTTGTAAAGTGATGACTACTGAAACTTTGTGACAACCAATTTAGCCTCACATCTGTCAGTGAGAGGAAGGCATGTGCTGTTAGAACTAGAGCAATATCACAGTAAAACCTTAATTATGCAATGGGGAAAACAGCCGCAAACTTAAAACCATGTTTTGTTAGAATATTAAAAGTATAACAGAGACTTTGATCAGAGATCATTTTCCCTGCATGCCACTGCTTCACTCATGTTTGTTAGTGAACAGTATAGCAGCGCTGCTAAGGCTGCAGCCCCTTGTTATTCCATTAATTTAATTCCCTGCTAGTCAGAGTCTGATGATACATATTTGCGCAGGGTCATGAGTATGCATGAGCTCACTAAATAGTGTATGTCGTGAATGATTCAAAAGCAGGTATTTTTAGCAGTGCCACATGTTTTTTTTGCTGAGAAAGCGCCACGGGGGCTGGGCTCTAATGTGACATTGTGGTTGTTTTGGTGAGAGATGCACCTCTGGCAAAGTCCCTTCAAAACTGGGCTGTGTCTTCTAAATAGGACAGAAATTTGTAGAAAATAAGGGTTTTATCAGTCAACTTGGAGGAGAGTATGTGTCTGTTTCAGGCTGTGGATGGGTTCAAAGACATCCGTGTTAATCTTTTGATTTCTTACTCTTCTTTGTGTTGCAAAACTTGAATTTTGGAAACATCTCTTCCAGACTTGAGTCCAAATCCGTGGGCTACCTCTGGGTCTGAAAAGTGAAGCCAATGCTGAAGTGTCTTAAACTTGTATTCTTTCTAATAGCCAGCAGGGGGCGACTCCTCTGGTTGCTAAAAGAAGTCTGATTGTATAGACGTTTGAGAAAATGAGCCTACTTCTCACTTGATTTATTCCCTCAGTAAACATTGAAAACATGAGTTTATGGTCTCAATTGCTAGTTTCAAGTCTTCTTCAATACAGCATGATGTTCATTTAGTAAATTATGGTCCCATTTAGAGTCAAATAGACTATAAAGCAGGGGATGCTTTAGGGCGTGGCTACCTTGTGATTGACAGGTCACTACCACCGCTACAACCTTGCAAGTTGCTTTAATGCATTAAAGAAATTAGTGGCTTTAAAATTAATTTATGTAAACACATTATTATCACACTTAACTTTAACCGTTTCACAGTGTGTTTTCAGTTCATGAAAGTTAATTATAACCTTTTTGGTCACCCAAAAAAATCATATTCAGCTTTCGGTTGTGTTTAGCTCCACCCTGTCCTGCCACTTCTGGTTGCAAAAAACCAAGATGGTGACAGCCAAAAATGCCGAACTTCAGAACGACAGACCACAAACCAATGGGTGACTTGTTCCACTTCATATATACAGTCTATGGTCCAACTTAGAACAGTAAGTTCTCACAGTAAAAAAGAGAGCCTACTGTAACGGATTCTTTAAACCTCTATGCTTGTTCTTGTCTACACATATGATGCACTATTCATCAAAGAGAAATTACTTCTACAGCAAGAAGACAAAGGAAATAGGATTCTGGTTATTTGCAGTTTGAGCCCACAGCCACACTCCATAGCTCAGGTACCCATTTTCCTGTTTGCCAGGCGTGTCTTTCATAGTCTCCTTTTTGCATAATTGCCCTATTCCCTGTTAATTTAGGGGATTTTTGTCATTGGGGAGCAGTTTCCAGTGTGACAATATGGTAATATTTTGGTGAGAAATGTGCTGGGGTGCCGGTGCTTGGCTCTGTCAGTTAAATGGGCTGGAATAGAGTACAGTCTGGGAGCATGTGACGCACTCAACCTGCAGGACTGTAATTTAGCCGCCCGCTCAGTGGCTCTGCCTCAATACCTCAAATTGATTGAGTGCTTCCTCCGAGTGAGCGCAATGACCCACAAAGAAGGAAAGCATGTGTTTCTACCAAAAGACTGTCTTCAGCCCTATTCAAATGGGACTATACTTTCTACAGGGTGTGTTAGGTGATTGTGTAGATCACAGATGGGCATTGTGATAATAAGCCTTGTGTATTTTTCACAGACATCCTCAGTGAAAAATAAATCACTTAATGGCATCCAAAGACACATTTTGTCACCTATGGGATGCTGCGAGCTCCATTTTTTGTGTCCTTGCTCTCAGGGTGTTACCAATCTTTCACACCAAATGCACAAGTGCACATAATTTATATAAGGTATAGCGTAGGATGAAGTGCATTCTATTACTCATCCTACAAAGCGGCGAGGATTCAGTGGACTATTACGGAATGTAAACAATCACAATATACATTTTCTAACCTGGCATTTCAATATTCCCTGCCATGCTTTAGATTTTTAACCCAGAAGTAACACAGCACTGACATAACTTCCAAATAACCACTGGACAGGCATCACATAGATCAGGGTATGTGTGGATTCAACTTAGTTGGACTTTGGCTGGTGGAATTGCAGTGTGTGCCCCCTGGTGTGTGCAGGAGAGCACAGCTACTCTATCAATTTAAAATAATGGTCTTTTTGCAATGTTGCACTCGCACATTTGGTGTGAGAGAAGAAGTAGTATAAAATGCTTCAGTCAGATGCTGGATATTATATATCTGTAGGCTTTACCAGCCTGGATAGCCTTTAAAGATCACCTATAGTACCTATTATATTCATGGGTGTATTAAGAGAATTGGATACAGCGCTGGAGGCGTGCTCACGTTCATTCCTAGGATGATTTCTCAGTGGCGCATGGAGCCAAAATAGTGTTAAAGTACCAGGATCATCCGGCGATTTTCCCACATAAAGTACCCGGATTAACCGGCGATCTTCCGCATCCATTGGGCCCATAGAGCAGACGCAGTAGCATTTCATTTAACTCTGCCTCTCAGCCCTCCCTACAGCCTCAGTCTTGAAGGAAAATAACTCTGGGTTTGGCTATTAGTGCATTGTGGTGAGTTACAGACGTCTCTTTTCCAATTTAAGTCTATGGGAAAAAGTATGTTGTAGTACCACCGTTTGGCCACTACGAAAATTTGCAATCTTTCCTACATCCTTTGTTTTGCAACCATCCTGATTCCAAGCTGTTCTGCAATCACCAGCCACAATCTATCTTTAAATTCAGCATCTCTGTATACTTTTATTTCTTTATAGTAAAGTGCTTTGTGCTGGGAGACAAAGTGAACGTTTATCATGTCATTATGGATAATGGCGTTTGCACGTACGGTGGCTCTGAGTGGTCAAACAACCCTCTTTTGCCTATTGACAGATGCGAAAAAATGTGAGAAAATCGAACATGTTCCAAAATTGATCCCTTTACTTAATTAAATTAACTTAATGAATTCACAACTTCATCTCATCTGTCTGCCATTTAGCCAATATCTCTGTAATATGTAGGACAAACAACAGGGACTCCAAAGTATGTAAAAACAGACATTTTATGTTGGTAACATTATGTCAGATTTTTGGGAAACTATTCCAAGATGATTTTTATCAGGTATAGGGGGGAAAAAAGCATCGCCTAGTGGAAGTATTGTAATGAATCCATGAATCTTTGTATTGACGCAGGAGTGTCAAACGTGACTTTGAAAATGTCGTCCTTGTTGAATAAATGTGTTCATTCTCATGCAGCTAATCTATATCAGACTAATCTGTTTTTTCCTTCCTGCTGCTGAGAGCCACTCCGTTCAAACAACATTAGAGAGCATCGATTGGGCCATTTGTAACGCTCTATATAACGTTAGTAGGTTTCAAGTAAATTTAGGTGTCTTTGAAATGTCACAATGACACTGTTCTTGGGGACTTAAAGGGATTGCTCTGATTCTTTTGAAGTGGGGTTGAATGAGGTGCTTATCTATAGTCAGTGTATTAACCCACAGTAGATGGAGTTTGGAGAAACAGACAGGAGTACCAGCATGGGAGTAAAGCAATGTACTGGGGGGTGGCAGCAAAATGTATTTTAGACACCTGAAAAAATCCATATAAGTTTAAGTGTACGCTTAAACAGACAGCCCTTTCTTTACCACTTAACACAAACGCCATCTACTGTAGGTATTACACTGACTATGGAGAAGTACTTCATATAACGCCACTTAAAAAAAGAGACTCATGGGTACCCATAGAAACCATTTCCATTTCCATATCTGGAGGTCAGAGGTCAAGGGACCCCTTTGAAAATGGCCTTGCCAGTTTTTCCTCGCCAAAAGTTCGGAGCATTATTTAACCTCTTTCACAACAAACTAGAATTTGCGTTAACGCGTTATTATCACGTTAACTTTGACAGCCCTAGTTTGGACATATGAAGTTGTTTTTTGTTTTTCCTTTAGCGTAAGAAACATCCATTACATGTTGAGGTACTGGTCTGGTTCTTTCACCCGAATGATGAAATAGAGAGATAAAAATGTTGAGAGAAGTTTGTTTGGGGAAAAAAAGACTTTGGTCCACAACTGCTGTTAATACATAGTTTATAAAGGAACCAATGAAGATATTTCTTTATGTGAAATCATTTGTCGTCATTCTTCACCTGCTCATTATCAACCACATCCTGTTGTGTTTGTGTGTAGCTGCTCAGCGGGAACCGGCTAACTCAATCTGTCCGACTCTAATTCACACCCAGGCAGGAGGCCTTCTCAATCTTCCAGTCTGATTGAACGCCTTTTACCACTGCTGGCAGGCTATCGCTCCGTCTTCATCCTTCTCTCTCTCTCTCACACACACCCACACACCCACACACACACACACACACACGATCAATGGCAGACTTTTAAAGGCAGGTGGCATGAGTGGCACAGTGGATGTGTGAAATAATAATAATCTTGGAAGGAAGAAAGGATGGAGAGTGGAGGGAACTAAAGAGAAGAAGGTAGGGAAAGGATGAAGGAAAGGAGAAGCAAAACACTGACAGAAAAAAAGAAAGGAAGAAAGGGAAGAGGGAAGGTAAAAGGGAGGTAAAAGGAAAGAAATGTTACTACAAGAGATACAGAAAGAAGAGAGTAGGAGAGCGGGAGAAGATGGGGATTAAGAGGGAGAGCGAGGACCACATAGACGTAAAAGTTCAAAGAGCAACAGATGAAGGATGAGAGGGGCGTTCAAGGCTCACAGTCTGATCCCACACCTTCGCCCACTGAGTTTATCCCTCCCTTCATCTCCTCTTGTTTCTCCACAAATCGTCTTATCTCTCTCATCTATCCTTTTCCCTCTGTCATCCTCTTTTCTATCTTGTCTTTTCCTCTCCTTTTATCCCCCAGCCTGTAATTTCTCTTTCCTTTCCCTCCTTCTTTCTCGTCCTCCCCTGCTCTCTGACCCATTTCCGTGGCCCCGGCCCCATTAATCACAGTGTTGTGGGCTCGGCCTGGCCTGCCTCCCTGCCTGGCTGCTC
>CAKALG010020061.1:0-11455 GCA_916700815.1 Helicolenus hilgendorfi | reverse complement strand
CGTGGTGTCAAAGGGTCTGGCCTATTTTCTCCCAGCAGCAGCAGCAGCCAGCTATTAGTCTGTGACGGTGTGATCTGTCATTAGAGAGCCAGCCTTTGTGGTTCCAGCTCTTTGGAAAGAGTCACAAGCTTTTAGGACTCCTGCCCTGTCCTTATTGATAATCGCCACAACACGCACACAAACATTATAAAAAGGCCAAGGTTTAATCCAGAGCCAAGAGCTGATTGAGAGGAAATACAGTGTGTAAGTGGAGCTCCGCCAGCAAAAGGTTCATTAATCAAAGCTGTCTGTCTGCTTTGATAAGAGGATGGTGGCATTGGCCAATCACTCCACTGTCTGTTTGCGTGATATCTTGGACACACCTTTGGTACAGTGATGTCTGTGTGTGTGCCTTGTTTGGTTAGATCATACCAGCCTTATTTTTCTAAGTATTTCCAAGTCATTCAGTGTCTGTATAGTCATACAAATACTGTATGTCTATCTGTCAGAGGTGAGACCAAGTCATTGTTTTGCAAGTATTCAAGTCCCAAGTCAAGACTAAACTGTTACAAGTCCTGAACTTTAAATAAACAAGTCCTAATGTGCTCTTCACCAAATGTAATGACATTTATGTCTCCGTCTGCAATTTTCGACCAGCGAGTTTTGCCTTCTGAAATCCTCTTTTGTTTGTAAAATGAGGAAGTTTGTGACTAAGCCCCGCCCACCAGCCGGAGCAAACTTTCTCATTTTACAGCCAGACTGATAAGATACAAGATGTTTCTGAAAACATTTGAGGCGAGAAAAAGGCCTTACAGTAACAGAATATTGATTCATATTTGATCAGCGCTGCCTAGTTTGACTTTTTGATCGGAGTTTGTGAGTGATTGACAGCTGCTCAGAGATGGCAAGGCTCCAGATCAGCTATGACTGGTTGTGTCCGGAGCAACAGAAGCAACGGAACACACAGATTTTCAGATTACCTGTATCATGCATTACTGTCTGAATATAGTTACCGTTTTATAAAAATAACTTTTTTTAATAATGTTTGCTCCAATCTCGCCAACTGCTGCTTTAAATCTTTGGGCTTGGGGGAACGTATCAAGTATTTTCAAGTCAAAAGGCTCAAGTCCAAGTGAAGTCATTGGTGTCCAATTCGAGTTGCAAGTCTTCTGCTGACTAGAGTCCACACCTCTGTTATCGGTATACATGTTCTACATATTCATTGGGTCCCATATTGACATTAGGGTTCAGTGTGTATTGAATGTTTTTTCCCAAAAGATTGACTCACACTCCTGCATTCGATGAGCCAGCCAGTTTCCACATCTCTACCAGTTAGTGTGTCCTGTTTCTTATCTCAGAGACAGTGTGCGACCGTTGGACTTTGTTGTGTTTTTTGGGGGGAGATGTGTGTGTGCGTGTGTGGCAGCTTTATCACCTGTGTATACGTGTGTGGGTGTGTGCATCTGTGGCTGTGTGTGGTAAGTCCATTTTCCCAAGCACTAAGTTCAGTTTTGAGCTACAACATACATGTTTGAATGTAGATTTTATACAAAACATCATCTTACAAAATATGATGCATTGTCCTTGAATAAAGTACACCAGCAGTCTAATGCAGTAGTTCAAATTAGCTCCACCTCAGCCTGCTACAACATTAAATATCTATTTATACATGAATTTATCAGTAGTAATAATTCAGCAATATGTTAAACACTTTAAAAGAGGTCATGCTGCATAATTATAATGATTTTACTGATCATATTTCTTTACTTAAATCCAATCATCTGATCCAATTCAAGTCAAAGTCTGATCAAACCTCACCATCAAAGACCTGATGAAGCACATTTTATTCTTCTTAAACTCTTGTATGTTATTTTTTTACTTTGAATGTTTATATTTTAGTCACAGATATTTAATTTAAAGGTAAATTAAATTTTAAATGCAGGACTTTTATTTCTAACTGAGAATTTTTCCAATGTTTACTTAGATAATTTAGTCAATTAATTAATTCAACCATTATTTATACAGGGCGGGCCAATTAAAGCAGCTCTCTCTTTTACACCCTGTGTACACAAGACAGTAAAAGCAAAGACAACAAAAAGACAGAAATAAAACATACGTTAAGGGATAAAAGCCATGTTAAATATGTGCACCTCACTAACATCTAACCCTTGCAGGTACAGGAATAAATGCTCATGATGATCGGCTTAAAACTGGCGAGCAGGCATGCACACGTTTGTGCAATAACAACGATTGATCAGCCCCTCGGCTACAACCCCGTTTGACTGTGCGAAGGCCAGCTTTTTTCAGCTTATTGACCTGTTAGCCTCTCCTAACCTCTGGTTCTAATGTGCTATTACGTAATGCCTCAGTTTGACTCTTTACCTCCGCTGACCAGCTGAAGCCATGTGAATGGATGAATGGGCTTTCTGCCAAACTAATCTAACCAATTTAATTTAAGTGCATGTGGCACCTTTTTGCTGTTATGTGAAGGTTTTTCAGTCTGAGGAGCATCACATTGAACTTCACAGAGGTCAGATGGTTTGAGAGAGATTATAATATTAAGTGGAAATATTAGTTTGGTGTGTGTAGTGGAGAACATCCGGCTGTCACTCTTACACAGTGCAACTTGTGAATGAATGGAATTATACAGTAAGTGAGGATTTCTCTATTGTGAAAACTGGCGGTTTGTGTCCTGAGAAAGCCTCCATTACAAACTGGGAATATGGAGTTTGAAAGACGCATGCATTTATCAGTTGGTGAGGATCTGATGAGATGCATGTTGAGATGCATTTGATGCAATGTGGGAAATGTAGGATCCAGTGTGGAGCTTAACCTATACACTAAGGACTAAAAGTCAGGATATCTCAGCGTCTGATTCTTTGATTTTGCCCGTTCGTCTCTTGCCAGTAGAGCTAAAACGATTATTAGATTAACCCATCACAAGAAAATTAATTATTTTGATAATCATTTCAGTCATTTCATGCTCTCCTTTGCCATACATGATAAAATAAATTTATATAAATATTGTCAGGCTTTGGATCGTAGTCTGACAAATCAGCAATTTGAAGACGTCACTTTGGACTCTGAGAAGTTGTGACGGTTTTTTCACCACTTTTTGACAATGTTGTCATAGACCAACCGATTAATCAAGAAAATAATTGGCAGAATAATTGATAATGAAAGTAATCAGTAGTTGCAGCCCTATACTCAAGTTTCTCAGCTTTGTGGTAGTGCAATACTGAATAACTGGAGTAGTCCTTTAATCCCCTATAGGTCATGTAGATGTACTTTTGATTAATGAATTCCTCTCCTGCCCTTCGCTTTCCCTTTGAAAATTTGCGGCAATTTATTACTCCACTGCAACTGTGCATCTGTTATACTGTTTTTAATTGATTTTATTATAGTTTATTGTTTAAAAACGGTTTATAGAAAGAACTTTGAATGGACTCTTGTTGAGTTTGAAAGGTACCATACAAGTAAACTTAATACTTCTATCTAGAGATGCACAAACCACTTTTTTTCAGTTCCGATCCGATTCCGTTACCTGAATTTGGAAATCTGCCGATACCAATATAATTCCTATATCAGAGCTTTTTTAGCATACAATTTGCATTACATGGCAATTTTGCATTCAATTTAAATATATATTTTTAGTAAAAGGCTTCCCATACAAACAGATGTAGGAGGGAAAGTTGCCTTGGCAGCTCCTTCATTGTTTTTGAAAAACTTGAAAGCAAATTGACAACTTCCTCATAAGGTTTTCAAATCGTGTTTGCCCGGTTGAAAGCTGGAGGACCGTTACTGTGAAAATATAAATGACAGGAATGTGTTGTTTAACATGTTTATCTCTAGTTCTGGGCTGGGAGCTGTGACTCGACCTCAGCGCTAAGGACGCTAGCGCAGCTAACTAGCTTCTTTGCATTCGTAACACGACCAGAGGGACATTCTCCACCATTATTACATATTCATATGGATTATAGGTCAGTAACCTCAGTTGGATATAGTGGTATTGGTTCGGATCGGTCCCATCTCTACTTCTGTCATCGTCTTACTTCCATCATGCTTTCTAGAAATAGACATTTTTGAATGTAATGTAATAATGTGTGTTTATTAGCTACAGTAAAAGTAAAAAAAAACACATCTGACAAGTAGGTTATTTTTATTATTGAGCAACACGGGTGGAGAAGAGCGTCTTTGCCTCCTTTCCTTCCCTCCTCCCGTCTTCTCCTTAAAGATCGAGCGAGAAATCCTGATTGAGCAAACGCTGTGTGGGAGTGAAGAGAGGGAGCGGCGCTCAGAGAGAGGGAGTGTGATTACCTGCTGCTCTCTCTCTCTCTCTCTCTCTCTCTCTCTCTCTCTCTCTCTCTCTCTCTCTCTCTCTCTCTCTCTCTCTCTCTCTCTCTCTCCTTGTAGTCACCTCCCTCTCAGGGAGTGTACACACACACACCCACACACACACACTCTCCTGCACTCGGCTTCATGCTGCACGCACACACCCACCGTCTCCTCCGACTGTCTGTGTGGACTGTGCACATCAAAGAAGAAGCTCGGTCAGGACTCTGCTCAGACAGACTCTAGTGGACTGTAGTACGGATTTGGACAGGCCGTGTGTGTGTGTGTGCGTTGGTGTGTGTGCATGTGTGTGCTTAGAAGGAGAAGCAGTGTTGATCCATGTGCTGGAGATAAAGCAAGACAAGTGATTTTTTTTTTTGTGGTTTGCCACTCAGACGCAGAAACTTTTTGTCAGTCGCGTAAGGACCCACTGCTCCTTCTTGTGCCAGTGTCAACTCACTCGACAGGGTGAGTGCTGCTCAACTCCCAGTTTGACTTTCTCACACTCCCTCTTTCTTAATTGCACACTCTTTCCTTTCTGTTCCGTGTTGTCTCTCTCTTGATATCTTTCATGTCGTTGCTCCCTCGGATCGCTCTCTGCAGTTCTGTTATTGATCTTTTACTCTTTAGACCTCTGGCCGCAAATGTCTGACAGTGTTAGTGTGTGTGTGTTTCTGTGTGTGTGTGTGTGTGGTGTGTGTGTGTGAGCTCACATTTTCCCCTGGGGATTCAAAGTCAGCGTGCATGTGCATGAAGTACAGGCTCAAACAAGATGAAACAAAACTCTTTCCTTAAGCCAGCTCTTGTCCTTGAATCGGTGCATATTTGAAAAACTATTTTTAAGAAACTTTTCCTGCACAGCTCAGATTTATTTGACTCGCCCTCCTCTTTAGTGTAATTATCCTATTGCTCAAACTTGGACGAGTATAGCCACTCATTCGCTTCCATAAGCGTAGAAGTATTTTCTTCTTTTTTTTTCTGAAAAAAAAATGTAAATATGAAACTGAAGCCGTTCCACAACATTGAAAATGACATCATCATCCACCGTCCCAGTCATGTCATCTGTCATCTCCACCACCGCAGATGGCTATTTATGGTGGCGTCCATCCTTCAAAACACTACCATTCACCGAAACATGTGCCTTGTGGTTTGAATGGCAGTCTGTTTGAGGTCTTTTCATTAAGCTTGGTATCCTGTTTCTCACGTCAAGGTTTATGAACCTATGAGTGAAGCTTAGAGCTGCAACCTCAAGACTTTCTGAGTAGCCAAACTGTGTGTGTACTGGAGAGCATCTGATGTCAAAAGTTGACATTGATTGCTTGGTCAGATTTTTAGACTTGTGTTACTTTTTATTTGATCAGACATTTCCTTAAATTGGAAAACCTTTACTTTAGCAAAGTTCTGTATTTACGTCGGCACATTTTGTTGAATTCTAATACGAGTTAAACATCATTTTATTCCCATCAATCAGGCTCTGGTATCATGTTGGTACAACACTCTTGCTGTTAGGACTCGTTGGCTGTGGAACGACCTGCCTGCTACATCAGTATCTTTCAAACCACTTTTGAAGACGTATTTTGATTAAAAGGCTTTCTTATGGGCTGATCAACACCAAGACATGTCGCTACATGACTACTTCAAAAACGCCTTGGCAAAGCGCGTAGGGCAAAACAGCTGTGCGCCTGTGGAGCAGTGCTATGTGCTTGCAACCGGGCGATCAAATGTTGTTTAATGGCAAAATGTTTTGGTGGCTTCAAATGGGGTCGTGTTCACGAGAAGAGTCCATATGAACGCCCCCCTCTTGAGGTATTCACGATCTCGTAAGTGGAAAGTTTCTGAAAGCTCCGAGTTCACGAGTTGTGACGTGTTTGTTGACGTTGTCAGAAATGGCGGAGGCCATGGAAGTTCATTTTTTGGGGCATAATAAGTGAATATATTGTAATTTTAGTGCTATACTATTTTTCTTCATAGTTTTATAATATGTCTGAGGAAAATGTTGATATTCCCAACGGCCTCGTCGTTTTCCTCTGTCATTATGCCTTTGCATTTCCTGCATTATGTTACCTGCTTGCTTGCTTGCTAAACTGTTAGCCTCTGTGGCTGCTAGACGCAGACAGTAACGTTAATATTACCGTTGCTTAGCAGCGGTGTTCTCACGACTCTTGAACACCAAGCACATCGTGTACACCACTTCCCATGAAGTAAACACGAGCTCACAAGTTTCATTTGAAGGCACCATGTCTTTCTCTCTCTCTCTCTCTCTCTCTCTCTCTCTCTCTCTCTCTCTCTCTCTCTCTCTCTCTCTCTCTCTCTCTCTCTCAGACATCAGCCTACATGAATCTATCACAACATGACATATGAATTCTCCCTTGTAATTTCTCTCCTCAATGTTTGGGGTTATTTTTATTCTTAACTATTGATGTACACTGTGCTTTATTCCTGATGTTGAGAATGAAGTACATGGTAATCATCCATTGTTTTTAAGTTTCCTTATGCTTGCCTTGATACACGTTATTGTGTATTTTATTGTTGGGTTTTATGTGTTCGTTGTAAAGCACTTAAATGCTGGTTTTGATAAATGCTATCCAAATCAACTTTATTATAACACACAGCCTTGCTGTTGGCCGATGTGTATGAGTGTGATAGTGTCGGTGTCCTGTGTCAGTTTATAGTAAGACTCTGTGTATAAGTGAATTCATGATTCCTTTTATTGTCTTGCAAATTACACATGGATGTTCTTTAGTAACTAATGGACACGGGAGTTGTGAACTTTCGTCAGTGGGGAAATAATAGAAAACCGCTGATTCAATGTGAAGCGTCAATAGATAGAACAGCACACTCACCAAGTTAATTGCTGACGTCTGGGAATGCAGTAATGTTGATAAAAAAAAAGCCAGACGATATATTAAGTGTTTATGATTATACAGGTTTCAAACAAACCCCAGGTTAGCCAAAGGTATATGAAAGAAAAAAATAAACTGTCAAATTAGGATAGTGATTTTTGTTCTAAACATCCATCAGACAGACCCACTCTCTGGATCAGCTTGGACTCACCATACTTGGTGTAGTTGTGCATACACACAGTTTGTGCAATGAGGGATTATTACCAACATTTCAGGTGCACTCACTAAAGCTTTTACCTCCAAATAAAGTGGTTTAGATAATCTGTCTAAACTGTTGATTGCCTGACTTCTTGTGTTTCTTGCCCCATCGGACTTTGTAGTAGTAAACTGTTCCCAGATTTTTGCAATAATTTTCATTTCAATGTTATGATAACTAATAGAAAGGATAGCCAGAAACCCCAAAATTTGAATGATCTTTTAATTACATCTTGATAACTGTGGGCTACCTCCGGGAAGCCAATGCAGAAGTGCCTTAAACTTGCATTCTTTCTAACAGCCAGCAGGGGGCGACTCCTCTGGTTGCAAAAAGAAGTCTGATTGTATAGAAGTCTATGAGAGAATGAGCCTACTTCTCACTTGACTTATTACCTAAGTAAACATTGTAAACATGAGTTTATGATCTCAATCTCTAGTTTCAAGTCTTCTTCAATAACCATAAAGCAGGGGATGCTTTAGGGCGTGGCTACCTTGTGATTGACAGGTCGCTACCACGGCATTGTCTGGTCTGGGAGTTGTCCGTGTTTTCCTCCTAGAACTTTAACCCTTTCACAGTGTGTTTTCAGTTCATGAAATTTAATTATAACCTTTTTGGACGCCTAAAAATGTCTTATGCACAAATCCAAGATGGCGAAAACCTAAATGCCGAACTCAAGGCTTCAAAACGGCAGTCCACAAACCAGTGGGGTGAGCTTAAGGTGACTAAATCCACTTCTTACAATCTATGGTTCATGTCCAATTCTACCCAATTCTAATCCAACCCAATTTCTGTCAATATTTTGAAAATACATAATGTGAAATCCCACAGCAAAGTTTTTTTTTCCACCCACGAATCGATTTGTTTGATTCATATTATCCACACACACTGAGCAGACTCCAGTACACGTTAATCATTAAATCACTTCTGCCTGTTAAGTTGTAAAACTGCCTCCTAGAATACAGGACTATTGTGAGCTAATCTGAACATCTGAATGTGTAATCGTGGATGCCATGGCTTCCAGAAGTGCTTTGAAACATAACCGACATAATCATTACACTAAAGCGATGCATGTGGATATGCTATGGACTAATGCGCTGGCATGCTTTTGACAAAACAGAAACTTAAGATCTGATTTGTTTTTTATTTTTTTCAACAAAATGTTTGTTCACTTTTGCACATTTGGAATATACTGTATATAGCTGCTTTGTCAGGAAATGAAAAAGGGAACTATTCACAGTTCGGCAAACAAACACTATAATTAAAATTATAAATCATGGCATCATGTGCGTCCACATACAAAGGAGTCCAAAACGAGAACGGGAAGAAATAAATCAGATAAACAAAAATACATTAAAAGAGTGGCCAAATTCACTATTAAATCGGTACAGCACCTCATTACTTTGGTAATCCAAAATTAGTAATTACAGGAGCCCATTTGGAGCTTTGCTGTAATTTTTCAATTGTGTACAATTTCATTAACCTGTTTTGCCATTGATGTATGTGGCTGGCAGTGGTTTGAGTCAAGTCAAGATAATTATCATATTGTTTTTTCAAAAAATATAATTAGTTTGTTGTTCTGTCATGATACAATGAAAGGAGTTTTAAAATACCTTGTTTTTTTTTATTTTTTCCATAGTGGGCTATTTGTTGCTCTATGTCCAAGATCTGTTTTTACATTTGCGTGGGTTTATACGTGACTGTGTGGATTTCTGTACAAACACCGTCTCATAGAAAATGTGCAGATTGCTTTTCAGAGTTGATGTATATGTTGCATGTATGCACAAAGCAGGTAAACAGAGTGACACACTCACAGACTGACACTCAGACGTAGCCTGTCTCATCCTTTCATACTCATTCGCACGTGTGCTCTGTAGCAAATGAAGCAGCTATAGGATTACCAGTGGGGCTGTTATCCTATTACAAGACAGAGGTTGAAAGCTGTCATCTGTGTGTGATAGCATACAGTCTAAACTGAGACACACAATGAATATGTACTGTCAACATTCTGGCATGACATGACATCTGTGTTCACACCTGTACATTCCCCGTCTTGAATTTCACTTGGAGCGTTTACAAAACATTACATCTACAGATTAGGCGGGGCTGGTTTGTTTTATAAGAAGTGTGTTTTTGGATTAGGTTTGGGGTTGTGAGATCGTCGTTGTTCGGACGGGAGAGGTCCAAAAGTCCTTGCAGACAATCAGATGGAGGTATTGATAGTAGATTGGTGAGAGTCTGCTTATAGCTTTAGGCCTAACGCTGCTCAAGTAACCGATATCTTGACACCAGTAAGTAAACTTTGAACCCCCCTCCTCCAACACCAAGCCTTGGCAAGCCTAAGAGAGGAGTGGCTGCTAGTGTACGCGTTTATGAGTTATGAGGTGCATAAAAGACAAGCCTGTAGGTGAGGAATAGGTGCCTACGTATGCTTTGCACGTCTATATACAAGTACAGACCCACACAAGAACTCTGGCAGAGCGAACCAGATGCACAGTATATCTTTTTTTAAAGTCATATCTGTGTTTTCAGTTTAGTTTTATGACTGTTTTTACAGCCCCCTTATTGCGGTTGCTGCTGTGACTCACTGGTCACGGACTAAAATAAATTTCCCTCTGACAAAAACGACTGCATTTTGTTTTTGTTGCCAGACATAAAGCCTGTCAAAGAAGCACGGTGAATAAAACCGTTTTTTTTCTGCTGTCATTGAAACGTGCTTGACTGTCTTTTGATCAGCAAGAAGCCGGTGTAAAAATAGCCAGAATAGTGTTTTTGTCATCAGTTCTGTGAGACAGGCCGCTCACCACGCAGCCCTGCTGTGTACCTGCTGCTAAACACAGCTGAGAGGAAGCTGCCACTGGCCTGATTACAACCTGCTTTAGATGTGACAAGATGTCTCAGCTTTCTGTCCTGGAAGCCTCTCACTCTGCTCTTGTAAGCCTCAGCAATACATGAATGCTGATTATGTCAACCCAGTTGTGCATGGCATAGCATGTGCATAGCTTACTGAGCATCGCACAGACTGGTGGATGCATTCAACATGTTGGTCAAATGTAGATATTTAAAGCAGTTTGATTCTCTCAGTGAGGTCAATAGTTGATTCCTCTCATGCCTTTAAGGGTATATGCCTTATTTGCTGTTTGGCGTATTCAAGTTCCTATGAGGAAGTTACCTTTTTAGATAATGGTTTTGTTATTGTAGAGCACAGCAGGTGATCATGATCAAGAATGTATTTTGGGTGGTTATGCATTGCAACACTTACCTTGCACAGTAGCTGGATTCTCGCAATGCCACAAGATCACGCAAGAATCACAGGATCACATCTCACACGAAAATCCATCTTGTCAGGCTTTAAGTAATGCGTTTGTGTACGGCAAGCCAGATCACTGACCAATCAGCGTCCTGTGAGGAGCTACAGGCAGCATATGCGCATGGCTTGGATGTGTGTAACAAGTGGCGACTGTTCGTTCTAAACAATAATGGCGGCTGCTGAAGAGGTTAAAATACCATCATCATTGTTCCTTTTCTTTGTCTATTATGATAATAAACTAAATATCTTTGGGTTTTGTACTGTCTGAAGACATGTATTTGGACGCTGTGAAATTGTGGTGGGCAATTTTCGTTATTTTCTGACGGGGGCTGTCCCGTCTTAGTCCATTAGTCGACTAATCAGTCATTTTGGTCTTAGTCAACTAAGATTTCTTAAGTCGATCAGTCATTTTTCTATGCTTTTTCATGCTGGATGACTTATTTCCAAGAAATTCATGAGCACATCTGTGGTTAAAAACAATATTTAAGGTTGAGCTTTTGTGTGATTCTTCGTGGAGAAACTCGGTTTCACAGATCTGTTGATTAAATCAACTAATCGATTGGTCGACAAAACATATGAATGTTAGTCAGCTAAGAATTTCTTTGTTCAAGGACAGCCCTATTTCTGACAATTAATAGATAAAAAGATTATTCAAATAATCAAGAAAATAACCTGAAGATGAATCGATAATGACAACTTTGCCTTGTGTTAAGTTTTTGTTGCACTGATCACACGTTT
>CAKALG010020060.1:0-11687 GCA_916700815.1 Helicolenus hilgendorfi | reverse complement strand
GCCCTGCCCCTTCACCGTGGACACAGCGGTGGTTGAGACGACTGTCGTCCTGGGCATGGATGATGAGACCGAAAAGTCTTCACTGGTTGGCACTAGAGTGAGAGAAGAAGAGCAAAGCTGTTAGAGCTGGAGCCATAAATGTCCTTGGCTTGAACTCCCATCGTTTCTAGCAGTGGGGGAACTGCGACTGTTTGGAGTCCCGTGGCTTATTGGTATTGCTAGAGTTACTGCTGCCCATAATTCCTGGAAATAAAAAGCTTTATGCAGTTTTCCGTCGTAACTCCACCTCTTTGCTGCTCCTTCACTAAACAAAATCAAGGCAAACATGTCAACACGACACATCTATCTCTAGCTATTTTTAGTTTACTTAAGCCCATAAATAAGACAAGCAGTTGGTGGGGTATCCTTTGACAAAGCAGTGATTTCCTCCTGACAGACTCAGTACCTAGGGCTGATTAAATGTCAACAATGAAGACAAAGCCTGTCTGCATTTTACTTTTTTTCCTGCCTAGTTCATCTCTCACACTTTGATAAAGCTGGTGTGCGGAAGGAGAACTGCACTGCTCCGAGCAAAAAACATACATCAGCAATAATGCGATTCCACTGTATTCAATCCACGCCTACCCTGCGAAGCAAATCTATGTGTGAATGCGCACATGCACGTGTGCGAGTGCACTTGTGTTTGCTCCGTTGCTCAGGTGTGTTCCTGCTTAAAAACCATAGCGTGCACGCAGATGGATAGCTGCTGCAGAGAGCCTGGAGATAACTAGGAAATGAGAACAGAAATAGGAAATCTATACATTTTATACGGTATGAATAGCCAATATGAATAAAAGAGAAAACACAGTGAGTGTTTGTGTGTATGTGCATGTGTATATACACGGATACACTACTCTCCTCTATGAATTATCATACATTTTTTACCCATAACCACCGGATTGTATTTAGAGATAAAAGCAGCTTCCCACAATGAGGTCTGCCGTTGTGAAAGGCACTATAGTGTTGTCTTCACGTTCCCTGGGTGCTGCTGGGAAAATGCAATATCATGCTATCTGACACTCCATCATCAGACACATATCTCCATTTCCTGAGAGGGAGCGGTGACAAAGCCCACATTTCACGTTTCACACTAATCAGCTAGTCGGGGGAATCTTTGCTTTTTCATTCCAGTGAAATATCTGAGTTTATTACAAAGCTGATATCTGGCGTCGTGGTCAGGAGGCCACAGCAGGGAGGGAACAATGTTCCTGTGATGCTCACCATAAGAAAATAAAGCCCTAAACCAGCCTACAGTGTTGGCTGAGTTGTGACATTTTACTCAGTGACCTTTTCCGCTGGCAGGAGCCCTGGCTAATTACCTTACACTCATTCAGTCATTGTGTGTCTGTCACCCACACATTCACAGGTTGGCCCGGCCAGCATGGCTGCAGAAGTAACAGCTGACATGTGTGGTTAACAAGTGCAGACGATCAGGAAGTCTTTGGTTAGCACGCACAGCTATGAAGGTGTTCAGAATTACTCCAAGGAAACAAAAGAAAGTCAAAAAAGGACCTCAGATGATTAGAAATGTCTTGTTATATTTATTACTATGAAACAGGATCGCCATAGTCTTCTACATTTTACTTTTTTTTTGGAAGATGTATAAAGTGCACTGAAGTAAATTTTATTTTTTTAATTATTTTTTCCTAAACGGACAAATAACTCACTTAGTTTAAGAAAAGGGGGGAAAAAATAAATAATATTTAAAATATGTGTACTGCCAGTGAAGATCTTTGATTGTCTCAGGAAATTGAGATGATTTATAGGCGGACTCCGTTGATTCAATATACGCATATAATGCAATACAAGGGCAAGTGTAATTGGGTTTTGAGGATATTAAACCTCTCCATACCTGAGCAAACTTCTGCTTTTCCACAGGCTGATATTAGCCCTAATACGCATTTTCCTGTAACAGCTTGCTAGTATCACCTGATTAACCTGCTCCAGAGACCATATTGCTCCACCTCATGAGTCTAAAGTTCTCTACCACCCACACTACATCACAAATTATCACACAGTACGGAGACAGAGTTTGTTCGGTCTAGGCATAATGTTAATTTGTTATCTCTGCAAATGCGTTTAATAATATCATTAGTGACTCAATCTATTCAGAGATAATGCAAACAACTTGGAATATTAAGTGAAAGTTAAAAATATATATATATATATATTTGTCTACATCTACATGTTAGGGCTGCAACTAATTACTATTTTTATTATCGATCAATCTGATTATTATTTTCTTGATCAGTCATTTAGTCTATAACATGTCCAGCCTGCCTTTGCTCAATGTGAGCTGGGATCGGCTCCAGCACCCCCGTGACTCTGAGTAGAATAAGCGGTTACAGATACAGATAATAGCAAATAGTATAAAATGTCCACCATTTGATATCTTCATAAATTGATGTCAAATGGTGGACATATTACCCAAAATCGTCTTCAAATTCACCAACAATGCAAACCCCCCAAAAATATTAAATTTACTATCACTGAAAACAAAAAACAAAACAGATAATATTGACACTTTGAACCAGCGTGAAAGCTGTAGCCCCTGCTGAGTTTGACTTCAAATCTTAGGCATATAACACTGAATATTAAAGATGAAAGCAAAATATCTTACAATATAATGTATTAGTAAATCATATCATACCGTGTACATTTGCTTTTCTACGGTATTGAAAAAACATAAGTGCGTGTGTGTGTGTGTGTGTGTGTGTGTGTGTGTGTGTGTGTGTGTGTGTGTGTGTGCATGTGTGTTAAAGGTACAAAGAGGAGAAGTCCTGCTGTGCTGTCATGCACAGTGTATGTTAATTGCTATTAAACATAAGAGGACATTATTTTAAAAGCTCACAACTGATGTTATTTTCCTTTTAGTAGTTAATTACATACTATAGTCCTGCTAACATGTAAACTAACATATTTTAGTTATATAGCATATTATAGTTACAAGCTATTTTTTAAATCAGGTTTATAATTAAGTATATTATAATTCTGTTCTTATTCGTTTAAAGGTCATTGTAACTGATACTACTAGTACTACTCATAATAACACTACTTCTGATAATAATAATAGCGTAATACCAGGATACTGTGAAATTGTACTGTGAAAATCTCATACCGTTACAACCGTACATTGAAGGCAAAGAAAACCAGTTAATATTCACATTTTGAACCTGGAGCCAGAGATGCTTTTGTATTTTTGTTTAAAAAGTGAGTTTAAAGCCCCTGCTAACTTCGATTTCAAAATCTTAGGAATATTATAACACTGAATATTAAAGATTAAAGTAAAACATCATAAACTATTATGTATTAAGAGTTTAACAGTCAGTAATGCTGATCTGCTTCATGAGGACGATGACAATCATCTTTCAAGAAAAAATACCAAATAGTCTCTGGTTCTAGCTCTAACAATAGAGAGAAATTTTATTTTATTGTAAATTCAATCTTTGGGTTTTCAGACTGTTGATCAGATAAAATAACCAATTTGAAGACATCACCTTGAATTTCTGTGGTTTTGTGATGTTCATTTCATTATTTTTTAGATATTTTAGAAACCAAAAGATGAATCTATTGATTGAGGAAAATATGTGTTATTTGCAGCCAGAATCCCCTTAATCACTCACAAAATGCAATAAAGATACAACCTAATGAACATTATATATTCTATTAGCATATTGTATTTTAGTTTCCTGAAAAATGCTGTTGTTTTTTTCCCACAAGTAAATATATTTCTGAGTTATTTCATGCTTTTAGACACTTGGTCCTTGTGTCTCTCATGTTCACTCTTTCAGGCAGAATCATGAAATCATATCGCTTTAATTAGGAAGAGCACTCAGATGTCGACTGAGTGATTTTTTTAATCAAAGACGAGATACGATCTTTGTGGCTATTTACAGTCAGCATGTCTTGGGTTATCAGACTGTGATTATGAAGGACATCGAGAACATCAAATAAACAACATATTTATTATCAAGTAATGTGCTTATCAGATGTCGCTGCTTTTGTGGGCTTATTTTGATGTCTCTGCTCCACCATGCGCTCTACAATTTTCTTTTGATTGCGAAGAGCACATTCCCCTCCAGTGAGAGCCTTGTGTCCTCTGGTAGCACTCAACCAAGAGAGGGCTGCACCAATTAGCTGCCATTTCTCTCAAGAGGCAGTGAAGTCACTCTTTATGGGCAATCTGACACCAAAGGCATACTGTTGCCATATGCTGAATAATACCTCTTGTAAATAATGGAAGAGTTGGAGATTGAACACTTTGACAAATGGCTGTCAGCGGAGTCTAAACCAGAGTGTGTAAATTAAAACTGAGCTAAAAGGATGGAAAACCATTATGCAAGATCATCAATCAGGACATGAAGAGATGAAGCAGAATTAGTTTTATCACTTATAGGCCCCCAGAGTCATTTATGTACCCGTGGGGAAGATGACAAAAAATATTAAACCATAATCAGATGATCAGAGGTCTAGATATTGTGTTTGTCCTTGCTTTTGCAGCATACACCGCTGCACTAAAAGAGCATTTTTTCTATCTCAAATTACACACATACAGTCAGAGCAGGAAAAATTATCTATATGTCCATACAAACGCCAGGATAAATGGATCATAAGCCGCCTAATACCTGCTATTAGCGAAGAGTGATGACAACTCGCGGGCAAATCAAGCTGTTTCCAATTGGTTTAAATTTTTAAGATGAATCACTTACAAGGCTAATCCTCCAAGTACAATGACAAATAGACACATATAGTTGGGAGGAAATATCAAAGAGGCAGAGCTCAGTTAAAAAAATCAGCTCTACTTTAGCAGGGTCTGTTTGCACTACAGGCTGAGAATCAATCAATCCATACTACAGTCCCCTTTCTTTCCCTTGGAAGTTAGCTATCCTTGAACTGAAAAGCACCTGATTCAGCTGCGTATTTTTCTAAACCATATGAAATGGGGAGCAAAC
This sequence comes from Helicolenus hilgendorfi, assembly GCA_916700815.1. Lineage (NCBI taxonomy): Eukaryota > Metazoa > Chordata > Actinopteri > Perciformes > Sebastidae > Helicolenus > Helicolenus hilgendorfi. The sequence goes on along the minus strand of CAKALG010020060.1, from coordinate 6,696 downwards.
TTCCTATTGTCGGTCTAAATGAAAAAGAATATAACAGCTCTGACAGTTTTTTTTCTATTCATCATACTGTGAACATGACCAAATGAAAGAACAAGAATAGCTCAAGGTAATATAAGGTATAGCCAGCAGGTAGTCGGCTTAGCTTAGCATAAAGACTGGAAAGAGCTAGCCTAGCTTTGTCCAAAAAACATAATCCAACTGTCAGCACCTCTAAAGCTTAAAACATGTTATATCTTGTTTGTTTAATCTGTACAAAAAGTGTAAAAATGACACTTTGCTGTTTTATGGTGAGTGCCGGACTATTTCCTGGCCAAGCGCAGTAACTTCCTGGAGTCTCAGCTGGTTGCTTGGCAACAGCTCGGAGCTAAGAAAACATACAGCACCTAACCCCCCAGTAAAACAGTGAATTGTCGTTGTCACACTACATATTTTGGACAGATTAAACAAACAAGATGTAACGTGTTAATTAACATTGTTGGGCAAATTACTTGAAAATCAATTACTCATTACATAGTACTCATTAAAAAAACGTATTACTCAACAGCGAAAGTAATTAGTTACTCGCTACTGCATTCTGCATTTAATATGTGTAGAAATAGAAAACGAGGCATCGTGGTTTAACAAGCATCTTAACTGTTAAAGGCCCTGACACACCAAGCCGACGGTCGGCTGTCGGACAGTTTGGAGCCGTTGCTGAGCGTCTGTCAGCCTAGTTTTTTCGGTGTGTCCGGCACCGTTGACTCTAGTCTGTACGTGTTTGAGCTCGTCAGTGAGAGAAATCACTTTGATTGGAAGTTCAGCTTAAATTAATCAATGCACAAGAATCATCTGGAATGAACCCAAGTGGTGAGTGAGAGGAGTGTCAAAATAGTCGGTAGACGGCGCTTTGTTTCATGTAGCCTACGTATCATAACAACGGCTTGTATATCTGCAATCTTCAGTCTTCCAGTTTCCTTTTTGCATGACAAATACAGACTACCGCCACCTGCTGGTGTGGAGGCGCAGAGCGTATATGTGGTAGTTAGCCGTATAATGACTATCTACAATGAAAAAAAAAAAAAAATACATTTTTCATGTAGTACATTTATATCAATATAGTATCCATTTTATATTATCATTAATTATTTATAAGTATACTATGATTGTATAACATAAATAAACATAACAAACTTTTATTGTCTTGTGAGTAATGCATCAAAGGTGTGTAAATCAATAATTGTATCATAGTACAATAATAGCAGGAGGGGCAATATTAGTGTTCTAAAGCTGCAAAGCGTCAGTGGTTTAACCGGGCGGAGGGCATTGAATGTGCTTGTGTAACTAGGAAAATTATGTAGCGGGGTGATTTCTTTTTATTCAGAAGCAATAATTTCTCAACTGTGTTTCGGCTTCGGGTGTCATCAATGACGTCATTTGTCTAAAAGATACAAGACTCGATATACACTTCACAGAAAACCGACTCGACACACTCTTGACAAACCTTGCCACAGCACGTCACATCACTAATGCATGAACGTTAGTATGTCATCTGAAGCATACAACGTGCAAATTAGACAGCTTTGAAGTTACTGAGAGTGGCAGTTGTCCTCATTTGGTAGAGGCTAGCTAACATGTCCCGGGTAGTCTCTTCACTGGAAGAGACCAGACAAATATCATCCCACCAAAAAAACAGTGAACAGGCTGAGCCCTTTATTGTCAAAGTAAAGGAGGGTTGGTGGTAACTGTAATGTAATCACACATTAATGTAACACTTACTAAATGATGCAACATTGTTCAACACTGTTAATTAATGAGCTTTAGGTTCTGGCTGCTGGTTGTAGCTTCATATTTACTGTACAGACACGAGAGTGGTATTGATCCTCTCATTTAACTCTCCCCCAGAAAGCAAATAAAGGTATTTCCCAAAATGTCCTGCTTTTGAGACTCCACGTCTGTGGGTCTTCACATATCTTTATTCATTGTGCGTTTAAGCTTGACTCAATAACAAGACTCGGAGGATAAGAACGGTGTGTGAGCTACAGTTGGTCTTTTTGCCTCTTTACCTAGACCCGCTGCTGGTAATTAATGACAGAGAAACAAGTCCCAGAAGACATGAATTTTACATTAGGCTGTTTATATGCGCTCATGCTGTTCTGCTTCATCCAAGCTTACTTGACAGGAGCACATAGCTTGGCATGGAAGGTAGAGGGCCAGACAATTCATGTGCAGTTTTTTATCCAACACTGTTCAATATATCTTTATTTTGTCTCTGTTTCTGCTAAATGAAAAACTCGAGCCGTCGAGAGATTGTTGCAGGGCCTCACTGCTTTATTTACACTTCTCAAGGGGCAAGTGAGTTTTTTTTATTTCTGTAGCTTCCTAGTGGTGTTCCACATATTCAAATCCGGACATTGAAATTTTGGTTGATGTATTTTTTAGCATTAAAATTCTATTTTCCTCTAGCCCTTCTAAAAACGTTTTCCCATGTGACCTGACGTTGGTCTCTGCATGGTGACGTTGTTACAAATAATCAGTGTATTACCTACAGTAACTTAGATGGCAGTCGGCACGCTCCCAGTTTAGAGAAGCAGACAGAATTAAGCTAAGCAGCGTACTGCTGTGTGGACGCCACGTTAGCTCGGATGTGAAAGCCACAAAATAACACAAACAAACTAACCGATTGATGCAGTGGTAGACACGCAACTCCCGTGTTCTGTGAGGTAAAATGACTGTTTTTGTCGATGGAGTCTGGTGGATTTGAAGAGAGTGATATAACGGCTTCAGTTCCCCTGAAAAAAAAACTGTCTGATGGAGCGGTAAAGCAGTGAAAATATTCTTAATATAGCACAGACTTAAACTGATATCGATTTTTTTTAGATGGCTAAAATACGTTTTTCTGCTGCTCCTTTCCACAACCGCTTTACCTCGCCGTCAGACAGCCCTGTTATATCGCTCGCTTCAAAGCCACCAGACTCCATTGACAAAAACAGTATTTTTTTCTTGCAAAACAAGGGAGTATACATACAACCCCACTTCAAAAATCTGAACTAACCCAGCGTACTAACACAGCTAACGTTGACACAGCTAGTGCTAGCGTTTACATCATAATTTTATTGATTAGCTTACTTTGGTCGCCTACGTCAGTGCTTTTTGCTAACGGCTGAGCGGGCGTTTCCATTTAAAAAAAAAAAACGAAAAAAAGAAGGCAGATGGAGTCGACCTTTAAAGAGCAGTAGACGGAAAAAGCTCTGCCGGACATATCCTGTGTCTGTGCGGGGTAATTTATGAGGCCTGAAACTGAGTAGTGTGGAGCAGCAGACATAGCGCAGTCACAACTAGACGGTCTGTGACAGACGAAGGTGGCTCGCTCACAATAAACGACACATGCATGCAGACAGGAAGATATATGTGCAGACAGAAATAAAACTCAGAGCAAAAAACACTCCAAAACTGTCTGTCCTCTACGCCTATAATGCCCACTTAAACAATTTCCTGCCATAAACTCGCCAGTGTTGATCCATGCTCAGCGAGAAGCAGAACAATTAGAGCTCTTGCAAATCTCCTGACTCCTTTACTTCTGCCTCTATTCCTGTTGCCGAACATCATGCTTCAGAGGGTGGAACACAGGCTTAGTGCATGATACATCTATAAATGTCCTCCGTCTTGACGGCTCACCTGGAGGCGTCGTTCAGGGATATAAAAGCATACTAAAGTGCAGCGAGGTGCACAGCTGGGTTAAGCCACAAAATGGCTGAGCAAAAAAAAAAATAAACAAACAGCTTTGCGATGATAGATATCCATCATGTGGCATGCAGGATATGAAAATAGGGGTTTTGCTTGATATTTCAATTCAGAGCAGAGCCCACTTGTGCTCACTGGTTTACGCCGAGTGGCTAAGCCTTTTGGACAAAGCCATTCATTTTATGCCTCTCGTCTTTAAGGCCTCAGATCAATGCTACCTCAAATACAAATTAATTTTCCCCTTTCTTTCCTTGTTAGTGTGAAAAGCTCTTTGGCAATTGCCGGCTCCTCTGATTGTTTTTTATAAATTCTCTGGACTGAAATCAGTTAATGCCTTTGCACATCACAGGGAATACATTACCGGTGTCCCTTTAAATTTTGTAACGGCGGGCGCTTTGGTGTGCTTTTTATTGGCATGCACCTCTTTTAGATAGACCTCTGAGGAGGTGGACTCTAAGTATTGATCATTGCTGGTTTGTGTTCACAATGCATTAGCAGAGGATAGACATTTTCTTTAAATACGTGTGAATTGTTTGGAACAATAAGCGTAAAAGATCAATATGGGGATAGATCTTAGCTAATCATTTCAACCATAGCCAGAATTAAGAAACCCGCAGTCCACACAAGGTAAAGGAAGTTGCTAAGGTCAGTTATTTTCTGCTTTGATCACTTTTCTGAAACTCCCTTAATATAAACCCCTAATCCTGCAGACACTCCAGCACCTCTCCAGGATGAGCATTACAGTCAAGGTTGATGCTTCTGACAGAAAAGGACACAGACGCTCATTGTGTTACACAAGTTCTACAAAGAAGAGAAATATACTGGGTTTTGGTGTTCGAGGTAACTTCACTCTGTGGTCGATGAATCTTAATGGGCACAATTAATTTCCTTTACGCCTCAAGTGCCCCTCAGTTTCAGAGAGAGAGACATTATTTCAGCACCATTAGATTACCCTGCAGAATAGGTTGTTTAATTCAACGCCATATCATGGGCAGCAATAAATCCTAATAGCTTCACAGTAAAGAAGTTAAAGGTGCAGATCTGAAAAAAACCTAATAAACAAGAACCAATTATTTTCAAGTGCCATTCACAAAAGCCCGGTGTGCTGCCGCTGCTGGTTGTGGCATCTTGAGATGCCTCCTCTCTCCTCCTTGAGCTCACAACATTTCAAAATGTTCCCATAAAACACACTTAATGATCCACAGTGACAAGTTCTGCTGCCAGGGCGCATTTCTGATTGGATCCCAATAACAGAACAGCGGACGGAAACGGGTATTTAGAATAATGAGTGAAATCAACAGCTATGTTCTGTTGGGTTCCTTGATTGAACGCACTGTTCCCAAAGCAAGTGGCAACACTGAGCCTATGTGGCATTTATGTTTACCGAGGCATTACAGTAGCTGAGAGAGCACATTAAACCCTTCATTGAAAATGCTCTGTGATGGCCACTTTCCTCCTCTCCGAGCCTCTTTTGAGACAAGGAGGGTAATTATGATAATTCAGTTGTTAATTACATTTACATACATCAGGACGTGAACAGTTGAGCAGGCAGTTTGCATGCATTGGAGAACTCATTAAAGTTTGAGTATTTTTCATATCTCCTCTAACATACTCTTAATTGAGGCTTTTGGTTGTTCAGCAGAACGGACACAAACTCGTGCTCCACCCCACCCCCTCACCATCACCACCACCACCACCCTTTGGGTGTCGAGTTATCATGCTGGGGAGAAAGGCAGGAAAACAAACAGACTTGTTGACAAGAGGCCAGAGTTCAGGAGCACACAGCCGCCATTGAGACATCAGCGCTAACCCCGCTTCAACAGCTCAGGTCAAGAATCAGATTTCCCCCCCCCGGCAACCCCTCCCGAATATCCAGAAGTTAAAAATCATAATCCAGGCCAGCGCTGGGAGGGAAACCTGAGCTTCTAACGTAACCAGAAGTCGGGTCAAGATCCTTGTCTCCCTACTTCACACAGGAGACTTAGCCCGGCTCTGTATGATAAGGTGGCTGCAGTCAGGTAATTAAGCCCATTATCAACTTAATGCAAGGTCCCTGTCTGATGACACGTATGTCACCTCTCGGCACTTCACAGATTAATTTAAGCCCTCTAACCGCCTGACAAGATTCTTCACTGTAATTGATCTCTCGGCTACTCTCCTGCGCTGATTCACCATGTGGTACACAACTCACACTCACTTCAGCCTGGTGCTCTTTAAAATATCAAGCTACAATAGGAAGGCTATTATCTCTTGATCTATTGTAGAAAAAAAAGGCTTCTGTGAAGTTGATTTGGTAGCCATGGAAACGCAACTTGAAATCCCAAGGTAAGGTGAAGAGGATGACCTCTGTCATACTGTGCACCATACTTCTACAATGTATTCACAGCATTATATATATATATGTATTCATAATGGTGGCAGATAAGGCCTGAGATTAAAGAATTTGATAGGGTCCGAGCTTCCGCTGGAGCGAGTGCCTCAGCTTGCCTCATGGTAATAAAGAAGCGGTCTTCTGAAGAGGCTCCGTCCCACTGGGAGCTATCCCTCATTCCAAGGCGAATCTGTAATTTCTGTCTGCAAATGAGCCCTTTCCCCAAGACTAACACACCCCTCTGTTCTTTATCACACCTGAATTGCATCCAAAATTAAAAGGCAGCCATCTGTGACATGCCATGCTGCAACCAAACAATAGAGCACTTACACAAAGGACAGTAAATTAAACAAGAGGCGCTCTCACCTTCAGCAGGATCCGGTGGCCCGAAGTCCAGGTCGTAGCGCAGGATGTAAAAGTTATTCCACACGTATAGCTGGTTGTCCCTGGGGTTGTAATCCACAGCGGTGATGTACTGGTACTGGTTGGGGAAGAGGATGTCAGTGTACTCGCCTTGGCTCAGCTTGGTGTTGTAGATGTAATCAATTTGGCTCCGGCTGGCCTCGCTCTCGTTCTCTTCGTAGGTCGAGCGCACCACGTGGAGC
>CAKALG010020059.1:0-11345 GCA_916700815.1 Helicolenus hilgendorfi | reverse complement strand
AGGGTTTTTCCCACCTCCAGTCAGAGTATCAGAAGAGCATTGGGGGTTCCCAGTCTCCAGGAGCCCCTGGCCCTGGTCCAGGCCCTGGAGTGGCTCAGAGCCATGACTGGGACAGTGAATACTGCAATCGGGAGTGTGGCAACCACTGCAGGTCAGTGAAGACGGAGGAGACCGTTTTATTTGCTTCCCACAGTCTGTTTTTTTCCGCAATAACCTTCGTTACCGCAACTCATCAAATCATAGAGTCTTGAAGGACATTTTGAATGGAGACAAATTTAATTGATTTCAACCACATTTTCTTGTGCTGTTTGATGTGTTTACTCAAAGTAAAATATGAAAAATAGTCTATTTTGAAAAAGTAAATGCCGAGAATGAATTTGTCAGATAGATCAACATATCCTCATACAACAGTTCGTACGATATCTTACAACAAGTTATTCCTCAATTTGCACGTGTTTAGTAGTTTTAGACAACAAAACTACTTAGTTAGGTTTAGGAAAAGATTGTGGTATGGGTTAAAATACGTACAGAAATGGCGTAACTTAAGAACTTTCTGGTCAACGTAAAAGTTGAAATAGTCACCATTTACTTTTGCAACGTATCCTCATACAACGGTTTGTATGATATCTTACAAAAAGTTATTCCTCAATTTGCACACGTTTATCTTAGAGTCTCCAGCAAAATGTGAAATAAACTTACGTTTAGACAACGAAACTACTTAGTTAGGTTTAGGAAAAGATTGTGGTATGGGTTAGAATACGTACGGAAATGGCGTAACTTAAGAACGGAAGTTATGTGACAAATAAATCAACGTCGACTTCTGGTCAACGTAAAAGTTGAAATATTCACCATTTACTTTTGCAACGTATCGTCATACAACGGTTCGTATGATAACTATGATAAAAGTTATTTCTCATTGTGCACGCGTTTTCCTACGAGTGACGCACGTGTCAATTTCCACCCCAGTCTTTTCAAAAGAAACTTCCGTCTTCACAGGAAACAACATGATTTGGTATTGGTTTCACACGGGGTATGAACACCGCTCTCATGACCCACCCATCCACCCCGACCTCCTGCCTATGCGGCTTTCATCGCTCTTCATACTTCCTGGTTCACGATTACGTACAAATTGATTTTGTGGGATTTACATGAAACAACAAACGGTGTGTGAGAACAGCCTGGATAGATACAGTCCAATCCACGTCTTAGACCAGAGCTCAGAAATAAGCATATATAGTCTTGTCAGACGTCTCTCCCACTGCTTTCACAATATAAGTGTTGAAAATTGTCAGCTCCGTTCCAGCGAGACAGGAGAGACAGCTGGAGAGGTAATGGTGAGATAATAGAGCTTGTCATGTGTTTGTCAGACAGCGGTGAAAAACAGATGTTCCTAGCACAAGTTTTCACTGTTATTGTACTAAACGGTTTGGCAGCCAGTGCAGTCCTGCAGCACGGGGAGATATTCAAGCTAAAGTAGTATGAAATGTGTCGTTTCAATTTTGTGTTTGGTAGTTAGGTAGAAGCTAAGAGAAGAGCTTAAATGTGGTCATGTAAAGTATTTGCAATCGGAGGAAATTATACCTCATTTTATGTTTCAATTAGGGCTGTCAAACGATATAATTATATTTAATCATGATTAATCACACATTTTTTTTATCTGTTCAAAAAAAAAATCTTAAAGGGAGATTTGTCAAGTATTTAATACTCTTTACAACACGGGAGTGGACAAATATGTTTGTTTATACAAAATGTATGTATATATTTATTACTGGAAATCAGTTAACAACAAAAAACAATGACGAATATTGTCCAGAAACCCTCACAGGTACTGCATTTAGCATACAATAATATGCTCAAATCATAACATGTCAAACTGCAGCCCAACAAGCAACAACAGCTGTCAGTGTGTCAGTGTGCTGACTTGACTATGACTTGCCCCAAACTGCATGTGATTATCATAAAGTGGTCTGTAAAGGGGAAACTCGTGTGACACATAGAACCCATATTCATTCACATATCTTGAGGTCAGAGGTCAAGGGACACCATCTTCACCGAAATTTAGTGTACTTTAGCGTTTGGAGCCTTATTTACCTCCTTCCCGACAAGCTAGTATGGGTTTTCTAGTTTCATATGATACCAGTATCCTCACTCTAGCTTTAAAGCTGAGCCCGCTACAACCTCCGAAAGATCGATCGCGTTAACGAAATTAGTGTCCTTAAAATTAATTTGCATTACGGCGTTATGAGCACATTAACTTTGACAGCCCTGTAGTTTGAATCCTTCTATTCTTTAACATCGTGTCCTTGTTTGTCATCTAACCTGTGCTTCTGTTTTTTTATGTCTTATTTTTTCTCTCCAGTGGCAGCATGATTGGCAGGGACAAGCCACTCTACCTCACCTGAAACTGAAGATCATGCTCTGTCGACAAATACGACACCGAGGAGTCTACTCTCACCCCCGCCTCACCCTTATCCCCCCCCCCAACCCTCTCTTCTGATACACACTTAACATACAATAACACATATATACACACACATACACACACACACACAGACACACATTCCGCCTCCCGAATCACCACCACCACCACCGCCACCTTTTTTTGTCAATGTAATTATTATTTCTCTCAGTTTCTAGACGAATTTGTGACCAGAGTTTTTTGACTATAGATGACTGCTGTCTGTACCACTTAATGTATTAGCAGTCCTCTTGCTGTTTAAAATTTGCCAAGCACTTATAAGGCCCCCTCTCCCTCCCTTTTACCTCCCTCTCCTTCCCCCCTTCCTCTCTGAGTTGTGCGTCTACGCCCTCTCCGATACAGGCCGGGCTGTAGAGCACTCACCATCAAAGTCCCCTCAGGGACCCCATCCAGCTTTAATTAGAATGAGAAGACAAAAAAATACTCTTCCTCTTCTTTAATCATTTTAATTTTTCCTTTTTTTTGTTTTGTTGTTGTTGTCGTTGCTGTTTTATTTATTTCTGGCTTGCGAAAAATCTTTTTTTTTTTTTTTTTTGCCAATAAGCGTTGGGCCCTGTACTGTAGAGAAATATTAACTTCTAGTAGGTTCGGCGCAGGCTTTGATGTTACGGTAGCTTCGCTTAAGGGCCTGCAAATTGATACAAAAAGCTTGGGTGGGGGAAACAAAACAAAAAGAATCGTTTTTTTTAATATTAAAGACCTGTTTGAGGTCTACTGAGCTGTCACAGTGTGATTGTAAATATCACTTTTATGGGATCAAATTGGGAATTGGAAGTCCAGATAGATTTGTTTCTTCTTTAATATTACATGTAAGTCATTCTGTGTGTGTGTGTGTGTGTGTGTGTGTGTGTCTGGACGTTAGAATGTACCCCCCATTCATGACGTGTGAAGTGTGTGTGTGTGCGCGTGGACGCAGACGTGCGCGCGGGAGTGTCTCAGTGTTCGGGTGTCGAGTCTTTCTCGTGAATTTTAACAGCCTTGTGCAGCTGGATTTTCAGAGGAGTATTTCACACTCTCGTTCTTGCATTAAATCTGTGCTCACTGGTGTGTTTTTTTTCCAATAAAGTTCAATCTAAAACTGAATACACAATATGTGTCCTGCAGATCATTAAATGGAAAAGAGCCAGGTGAGAGACAGAGAGGGAAGAGATAGAAAAGAAACGCTGTGAGATAAAAATGAGATATAATGTTGCAGGTGGAGAAAAAAAAGATATTGCCTCAAAATGCCCCCCTCCTCCACCCCTTCAACCCCACCCCACCACCACCACCTCCCTTTTCTTATTTTGTCTGACCATAATGTCAATTCTGTCTCCTCGACATGCAGAAGTGAAGTAATGAAATATGTGAATGGAGCCATCACATCCACATTACGGTGATTTTTTTTTTTATAAGTTTCTACTTGGTGTTTGGTTGTGTTGATCTCATCTTTTTAACTTTTTTGTGTGATTAACAGAAATGCATTTTGCTGACAAAGACATCTGTATTTATCTCTTTACTGTAGCATAATTTTAGTTGTTACAGAACTATAACATTTTAAGTTGTGTAAAAAAATAATAAAAAAAAAAACCTGCCAATTGTAGTTATTTTATTTGTAAAGCCAGTAATGATAAATATTTTAAATGGTTATCGATATATTGTTTTTCGCTAGTTTACCCATCATCAGCCATTTGACAGGTTTTCTTATTTATGAAAGGAATTAGATCACTTTTGCTTCTTACAATGGAGGTGTATTTTTATTCTTATTTTATTGTTTAGTTTCCTTTTGGTTTGATAAAAAAATGCCGATGACCACAGTTTTTTTTTTCTTTATTTTTTACATTTTGGGTGCTGCTCCTTTTTTTTTTTTCTTCTTGCCAGCAGCATCTGTTTGTGTCACAATGCTTCTTTTATTTCAAACCTGCATAATAAAAAAAAGTTTAAAAGTGATCACGCCTGATGTCTGTTAATTTCCCTGTAGACTTCTTCTCTAATGAGACGATCACACCTCTTTTTTTTTTTTTTTAAATAATCATTGTTTTAAAGATCCACCAACACCCCCGACTCACTGTACCTTATTTGCACTTACGAGGGTCACATTTGTATCCCATCTTTATATTTAGCTCAGGGCTCCGATGGCATTAGCTAATTAGCCGTGGATACAGAGTACACCAGCCAGCGTGGATATTGCCAGTAAACTATCTTAACAAACAAGAGAGCAGATGCGAGAAGACGTTTGCTTTGCTTGTGAAAGTGGTGCATCGTAGGCGTCTAGTGTGAGATAAAGAGAACAGAGAAACGCAATGTGCACACAAACTCAGGCAACCGTCCAAGTACTGATTTTACCCCAATTGCACACGAGTCTTCTTAGAGACTTTCCGAGAGAAGAGAGAGATTGAAATGGAACTGTCACGATCGCTCCATTCAATGTTTTATTCATTTTACGTCTGCCTGCCGTCTCTTCCTCAATAGTATTGAATTGGCAAATAGATCATTATTGCGCAATTGGAGAACCTGCCACTTTGTGATATGACACACATTATATGAAAATCACAGTCTTAATACAATGTGAGATAAAAGAGGTTTTGGGTGCAGCCGCACAGCCTTTTGTGTGTACACACAGTCGTGTGTTTTTATTTCTTCTATTCTGTGTTTTGGGTGTTGCCTCTCCTCTCTAGCTGTATTATATTTGTGCATACATCTTATTTTTCTTTACTACGCAGCCTCTCTGTCGTACACAGATGAGCCGGCTGGCGGTCGTTGTCTGTTGTGATACTGTAGTAAATACTGCGAGAAGACAGTATCACTTTGACACTCCCGTCAGCGCCCTTAATCCCATCCCTCGTCTCGGAGTCAAAGTCATGAGGCCGACGGAGAATGAAAAGCTACAATTTATGGGGGCAGGAGGGTGCCATTGAGAAGAGAAGAAGGTGAATGCAGCGGTCTTGTTGGTTTCAAAAGAATCCCAAAGACCACCGCAGTGACAAAATGAATGGCATCAGTTTAGAGCAGGCTGGTTGACGAAGGCGAGGTGGTGTCCATAAAGAAGGTAGCGAAATAAAAAAGATGCAAAAACACTAAAACTAACTATAGTTCATTAAAATAAATTATTTGAATGATTCACCTAAGACATATTTTGTGTTTTTCTTTTCAACGTATCCTCATAAAAACGGTTCGTATGATATTTTAGGAAGTTATTCCTCATATTTTGTGCGTTTTCTTACAAATTTGCAGCGACATGTGACGCACGTGTCAATTTCCGCTTCCAGACTTTTCAAAATAAACTCCCGTTTTCACAGAAAACAACTTGGTTAGGTTTAAGAAAATAATTGGTTAAATTTAGGCCACAAAAACGACTTAGTTAGGTTTAGGAAAAGAATGTGGTTTGAATTCAAAATAACAGAAGTGGTGTAACTTTAATTTATTTATTTAACCTTTATTTAACCAGGTAAAATCAATTGAGAACCAATTCTCATTTACAATGATGACCTGGCCAAGAGCAGCAGTAGTATAAAGACACAGTCCACACAAGCGACACAAACAACACAGATACAGTACAGTATGACAAACATATGACATGCCAAGACATGAGAAAATGGCTAAAAACAGCGTAAATAGGTCAGAAATTAATACACTATGTACAAAAAAGGATGGATTACCAGATGTTCTTTGTAAAATTGTAATGCGGATAGTAAATACAGAAGTTACGTGACAAACAAACATGTTTTTTCACCCATCCCATCCAACCCGACCTCCGTCCTACACGGCGTACGCTCTTTATAATTCCTGGTTCACAATTACGTGGGTTACAAACAAAGTTATGTTATGGGATATATATACAAATTACAGTGCATTACTTTTCGTAGGTATAGCTACGAACGGTTTACAGTGAACAGCCTGTCCTTTTCGACCGATGTGTTTGATATGGTCTTTCAGGCAACATAAAATAAGTGAAAACAGTTAATCTTTCATTGATCCAACTTATTTTATTTAGGTTTAATTAATGATGAAACAAGTCCAGTGTCCTAAAAATGAAATTTAACTCAGTTAAACAAAGCAAGTTCTGATAAATGTTTCTCAAACTCTCTATGAGCATGACTGCCACATGATTTACTTATTCAGTTATTAATTTATTTGTGTGCAACTGCTTATTAAAAATACAACCATGCATGTACAAGAGGTTGAGCATGTTTGTAGATGCTGAATCTGAGGTAAACCTCAGCGTGTGTGAATGTTCGACTGTGGACTCGCTCAGCCAACGGTGGAAAATTTCCATCACCAACACTCTTGTAAGATCCTCCCTGTGAAAAAAAAACGTTTATTTTCTTAAAAAATGTACTTCATTTGTTGTGGTGGAGCAATGCACCATCACTTTTCGTGCGAGCGTGAATATAAATATGATTAATCTGACCACATGAGACAGTTAGCTAGCTGCAGCTTATCTGTCCTTTGAGTTTAGAGTGATGCAGGCCAGAAGGTCAGCGGGTGTCTATGGGCGTGCTAAAGGCTCGTACGCGCAGAGAGCACCAGACATACCGAGCCTCTCACAGACCAGCTACTGTAGCACACAGGCAAAACGTTTCAGTTGCAACTTTGGTGCTGCGGTGGAGCAACAAGCAGCAGGAAATGTGGGTGGTTTTAACAAGAAATGGGTTTCACTTTGTGTTCAGAATCAGTTAAGGTTTTTTTTTTTTATGCTGACTGTACTGCACAAAGTGAATTAGTACATCAACAAAATACAATATTTTACACAAAATATCTCAATTGTGACTTCATTCTGTAGTGCTTTTTAATTTAGCATAATTAGCAACTTAGCAGAAGTTGTAAATTAGTAATAATTTCATCAAAGTCATGTTTTTTTTTTTGCTGAACACCTGTCTGGAACAAACTGGGTTATCATTAGTTGACATGACAGTTGCAGCTTGCATAACTATGCAACAAAACTCCAGAGCAAACAAGGGCTGACAAAATATAACACGTGAGGCACACAAAGCACACTTGTGGTTTCACACCTGTAGATGTTTACGTAACCCGTCGTATATGCTATGTCAGCTTCGACAACCACCAGGTGCTTACTGCGGTGGCCAAATTTAGTCCATTTCCTGTTTTTCTGATATTGCAAATAATAAAAATGTCTTTCAAAGAACCAAAGCTGCAATTTTTTTTACTTTGCAAATTCTCCTGAGACTCATTGTGAAACATCAAGAGATGAAGACTTTCTCTCTATGACTGGATTAAACCAAATTAGAATGTCTCGATATCAATTTGGTTACTTTCTGCCTCACACTGCACGATCATTACAAAATAGTATTATGACATTGCATGTCCAAAATAACACAACTATTTTTATAAAAATGACTGACTGATAAAAAATCACAATTAAATAAGCTGGCAACTGGTGCAAATACCAACACTGGTACTGGGTAACCCTTTAGGCCGTCACTTTGTCATGGTCGTCGGTGTGTGATACGGCCACACAAGGTGCACCTGTATGAGATGCACTGGGCTTTCCATTGACTACAATGTAAACCCATCAGCTTCAATAGTCAACGCTCAGAGAAAGTGCGGCGGGACAGTGGGGATGTAGTTTAAAGAGTGGAAAGACACACTAAGAGCGGGCGGGACGGGATGTGGATGGGTCCAACAAACACAAGGCGTTCATCCAGGAGGCCACTGTTCCTGTCACGTGCTTCAAACCGCCTTCCTAAACCTAATTAAGTGTTTTTTATGCCTAAACCTAAAGTGAGCCAAAGGGATATGACAAAGCGGCAGTGTGATGTGTTGGGATGAGACCGTGTTTCCGTGTGCATGGCGTTTCTTTTTTAGGTAAATCAACTTCCCAGTATGAACACTTAAAAGGCCCTTAATTAAATCATTAGGTTTTAAAAATTGGAAAATGCACTTACAGCCAAATACAGAGTTACTTTCCTTCCTCCGTTCAAAAGGAGCCTAAGGCCGAGTGCTAAGAGGCGGGGAAACGTTAGAGCGCTTGTTATGGGCCATATGGATGTGAAAGATTGCTGAAAGATCTGGGAAATAGGTAGTCAGACTTTTTATTTTTTGCTTCATAGGAATGCCCTGCGTCCATCGCTGTATCCAGTTCTCTTAATACATACATGGTCTTAGCTAATACGGCCACTAAAGGTCGCCGCCTAAACAATAAACTTAAATATGGGTCGTGATAAGCTGCTTGCACAGACGACCTATTTTTTTTGCACAAAAATATTTGACCTTACAAATGTTAGTGCCACATGCATGTCATATTATTGGAGATGGTCTTTGTTGGATTAGAACAGCAGTTCACTATATTTAAAACTATAGCTTTGCATGTCTGAAATAACATGAAACAAAGAAATATTAAATAAAAAGCAAATTAGATATTTTCTTTTTGAGCTCTCTTTCGGAGAAGCATCTGATTGTGTTAATATTTCCTAAGCTGCATGTGTCTGGCAGATTTTTTTAACAAGCCGATATTGCACTTTTGATCTTTATGAACACGTGGAAATCGTGGTTGGGCGAGAGCATTAAGCAAATGGTGGCCGCAAAGAGAAGACTTGTTTGATAAGAAGTCTGTCTCTCTCTCTTTCTCATTTGGCTGTGGGCTGTACGAGCAGGAGCCCACATCCCTGAAGAGAAAACCACTGTGCTCACTGAGTAAGAGGTAAAATAATAGAGCCTCACATTTCTCCATCTCAGCAGTTCTTAAGTCTTCACTTGAAGTGGAGATGAGTCAGATTGAGAACCACACACATAACTATTTTCTCATCACCCCTGCAGTCGTCTGTGAAAGTCAGGTCTCTTTATGGCCTGGATCACCTCACTCACACTGGAGCCACAAAAAACGGGACCAGCCATATGCAGTCATTTCAGATGTTTGTTAAACGCCGCAGCTGCTCTATTTGAGCAATATCGCCCACACATGCTGCACCTTAGATCCTCCAATAATTGCATGTTGGAGGGAGTGTTAGAGAGAAATGGCTGTGTTAGTGTAACAAGGTTCTGGTCCAGATGTTTGGGATTAAAGGCTTGTTATGAAAATACAAAATAGTTACTCAGGAAGTAAGGTATTCAGCTCTGTCATGCACATGGCATGTAACACTATTTGAATAGGCTCGAAGACGAGATTGGGAAAGGATTCAATTGAATATAGTGCAACATGTTGGCATGTTGTATAATAGACTAGTACTAGCATTTGGTTGGTGAAAAAAGGTCCATGTTCTTAAAATCGGCACCATAGCAACCAAGCTGTGGCACATGCTTTGCCAATATACAGTAAATGTAACTTCACAATGCATTTTTACACTCGCACTCATAGCTATGACACCCAGCAATTGCTCAATTTACTCATTTAATTGTCAAACACTGAATATTTAGGAAAGATTTTATGAAAATAAAAGCATTAAATGGTTGTTCATCTTTTTATAATTCTCTCATAGCAAAAGCTAATTACTTCTAGTGCAGAAAAAAAAAGCTTTTACAGCTATCTCTCGATGTTATATCTCTCGTTTTCTCCCATGCAGTGAGCCGTATGGTTTAAAAAAGAAGATACATATTGGTCCTTTGGTAGAGCACATCCTTCTTTTGACAACATACAAACAAAGGAACAATCAAACGGTTCAGACATGCCAACACGAAAAATGAAACGGCCAAGTATTTAGGAAGACATGAGGGTGTACAGGCTGTTTTTTGCAAGCTAACATTAGCGCTCAAAATGCCAAATATCTCCCAGAATCTCAAGTCGTCTTCTGAAAGCAGAAAAATCCTGCACTCTCAAGAAGTATGAACAAAAAGGAACCAAGCAAAACAAGTGCCATTTTTGAGATATAAGCCTAATGGAGATATTTATTTGTTAGGTTTGGCTAATGCTACTCAGTTAATAAAAATACTTATCTTGAAAAAAAGAAAAAATGATTATCAGAAAAATGACATTGCTAGCTGTGACTAGTAGCTAAGCACTTGCGTCTTCTTCTGTGACTGTGAATAAACGCTAAATTTTAAATTAATTTGATGAAATTTGCAATAAATATTCTTTATACCAAATAAATTGTCAAAGTTTGGTGGTAACTGTATTGTCATATGCTTAATTGTGTAAACCTGACCTGTCTGGGATGGTAGCCACGGCTAACCGCTACACATGTTTACTGTCTTTTTGGTCTCTTTGAACTTTGTTTAACTTGTACTCGGTATTCCAAGATAAACTTGATATCTTCATGAATTTACTCATCAATCGAATCAGTTATTTCTTCCTATGTAAGGCCTACGGTAAAAATGCAAATGTTTGTTACGTAACTAAAGGCACGGTCACACATGCGCAAATGCAGCCGATGTTCATTGGCCTGCTGAGGCGATATTCGCCTGAGAGTTCACCAAAGTTGAATTCCACGTGAATGCAAAGATGCGAAAGTGAATATTTTCTTTTTTGCCCCTTCGCTCGCATAGAATGGAAGTGAACGGGAGGTGATAGTTTCAGTGTTAAAGAAGTCGTGTTTCTATTTGTGCGTGGAACATAGCTAAGTTAGCTAGCTAGCTAGTGTTGGTGACGTATATTGTGCAAGACGAGTGATGTAGTTCACCAGGCGGTTTCACACAAAACTAAATGATACTACGACAAACTGCGTCTTTCTTGACTTGTAAAATTATGTTTTAAATTGACAAACATCATATTATGTGTGATTCATGGCGCAATTCTGGGAAATAAGGTCGAAATAAGGTTCCATGCATGGATGTATTCAGATAACTGGATACAGCGTTGGAGGCGGTGCCCCGTTCAGTCCTATAAAAGTTGCTCAGTGGCGCATGATGCCAAAATGGCTCGACTTCCGAGTGGAAAAGTAGCAGGTGCAGTAGCGTCTGTTCGGTCACATGGCTCGGTCATGGGATCACAACCGTC
>CAKALG010020052.1:0-20039 GCA_916700815.1 Helicolenus hilgendorfi | reverse complement strand
TTATGGTAATCACATGCAGTTTTGGACAAAAACCATTCAGTTTTTGCATGCAGTATAAATGTGTTATTTTCGCCAATTCTAAAATGATGTATTTGAATATTTCTGCATACTGGTGTCCCTAAACAGTCTTGGAATTGCATAAATTGGGTTTCACTGGAAAGCTCAGACTCTGACCGTTAACCTCACTGTATGAAATGAACTGTGGTGACCTCTAGGATAATCACAGCCTCATAATACTTAGCAACAACAAACTAGACACACTTGACAATAAGGAGGTTTCTGAGCATTTTCCAGAACAGAAGTGGTCACCATCCGATCTCCAAATGTCAAAAGTTTTTGAACCCAAATCACAGTATGGCTTTCTTATGGTGTTCCTCAATGTCTCGGTGTGTTAATGTGGTATATTGGAGGGATTTTTGATTAATTCGTATGAATTCTCAAGTGGTAAAATATTGTAGAATTTAGCACCAAAGCTGTGTAACAAATGTTATCAACCCAAAAATTGCTGCAACAACTTAAATACAACATAATAGAGCATGGAAATGGCCATCATATACTTCCATCATAATGTTCTAAACCCGTATACACTTTCACAATTTAGTTAATTAAGTAGTTCATTAATTAATGTTTATTTCTGATGTATGACTAGAACAACTTGACACAGTGCTGAACTGCATCTCTACTCTGCTTTCAGATGATGTACATCATTTCTATGTGACATCTTCTGTTGACCTGCTATCTCCCCCTAAAGACCTCCTGAACCCCCCTAAAAGAGACAACAACAGGTCTATGTGGGTCTCTTAAGGTTAAGTACACTTCAGTAGGCTCTTTTCTGCCTCACCTTGTATGTTTTATGCTTGTGCACTTTGTCTGGTACTGTGTTAGACCTCTTGCTACTAATCCTTCAAGACTAGCAATCACTACTTTGTGCCAAGTGTTGTTTGGCGCACCATGTAAAGAATCCCATCTGCCTTTTCAGTTGAGCCAAAGTAAAGCAGGAGAGACAGGTCTTGTCAAAAAGATCCTGTTTGATGACCTCTGGCCCAATGCAAGGTTCATCAGTTATTTTTATGGCTACCGCTACTTCCCATCACTTAATGCTTTGAGCTGTTTCCAGTTTAGCAAAACCACCTGCTGTTAACTTTGAGCAAACATGATAAAAAGTTATTCTTATTTAACTGTCACTATATCTTGACAGTTGTGCGTGAGACAGATAATCTGCAGCTCACGAAACTCGCATACTACAATCAATCGGTCAACTAGGCAGCATTAATCAAATATGAATCAAGATTCTGTTATGTTAATGCCTATTTTTCGCCTCAAATGTTTTCAAAAACATATGGTAGCGTACAGATTTGCTGTAAAATTAGAAGGTTTGCTCCGTCTGGTGGGCGGTGCTTGGTTTTAGCTTGACTGTTTTTAACATGGCGGCCAGGTCACAAACTTTCTCATGAATTTTGAAAATGGGGGTAGGTCCCGTTTAAAGCTGCACAAATTGGGGGGGTCATCATAAACTCACGTTTACAATGTTTACTGAGGTAATAAATCAAGTGAGTAGTAGGGTCATTTTCTCATAGACTTCTATACAATCAGACTTCTTTTTTGCAACCAGAGGAGTCGCCCCCTGCTGGCTATTAGAAAGAATACAAGTTTGAGGCACTTGCACATTGGCTTCACCTCTCAGACTCCAGAGTTGCCCACTGAGTCTAGGCCTACAGAACAACTAAACCATTATTCACTGTTGGCTTATTCTGGCTGACTCCTTTGATTAATGGAATCTTGCTTAATCCTCCATGCTTATAGAATTATGCTGAACATGCTTTTGATATCTGGGAGAATTTGAGGTAAAACCAATTTGTGTTTTCGTCTTCTACAGATGACCTCTCATACCCTTAAAAAAGTAAGGCTGGCATTCCTAATAAGATGTAAAATTGGGTCACTAATAGGTTGACTGTAGTTTATAGTAAAAAATCAGTTGGGCACTATTTTCAGATTTGGATTAATGCACCCTTAATGCACTATTAAACCTGTAGTAGGCAGAATGTTTTTTGCCATCATTGGGCCAATCACAGGTCATTCAGACAGAGAGAGCGTTCCTATTGGTTGTTCATTTAACGCAGGCATCTGTCAATCACTCGTAAACGCCGATCAAACGGTCAAACTAGCTAATCAAATATGAATCAATATTCTGTTACTGTGATGTCTGTTTCTCACCTCAAATGTTTTCAGAAACATCTTGTAGTGTTTATAAAATGAGAAAGTTTGCTCCGGCTCGTGGGCGGTGCTTGGTATTTCCTCAACTGATCTCAACATGGCTGCCGGGTAACAAACCATTTCTCATTTTACAGCTAAACCGTACACTAGAGGAGGTTTCTGAAAACATTTGAGGAGAGAAATAGGCATTACAGTAACAGTATATTGATTTATATTTGATCAGCGCTGCCTAGTTTGACCGTTTATTTGGAGTTCGCAAATGATTGACAGCTGCTCAGAGATGGCAAGGCTCCAGCTCGGCTCTGATTGGTTATTTTCCTCCCGTCTGTGAAATTTTGCAGATGCCATTAGGAGCACCGGAACACACCGGAGGACACAGAGGCAGATGATTTTTTTTCTACTGTCAGGATATAGTGACCGTTTTATAGAAATAACTTTTTTTTTAATCATATTTGCTCCAATTCTACCCACTGTTGCTTTAAGCATCGAAAGCAACAGAATATGGGATGGACTCAAAATAAGGTGCCCATATTCGTGGTAATGAAGCAACCAGACAGTGAAATGTGTTTTAATCATTTTTGGCAACAAAGAAATCAGACTTTAACTACACAGATTATATTTGTTGCTATATGATACATTCGTTTTTGTTTCATTCTTTGGGATTTTTTTGACCAGACTTCGGACATGCAGAACATTTAGGCTTGTGTGAGTCACATCCGATTTTATTTTGAAGAAAAAAACATCCGGAAACTGTACTATTTAATCCAGCAGGACTTGACGCTGCTGAGGAGAGACGCTGCTAGAGAGAGAGGAGCGCGTTGAACTCCAGCAGAAGGGGGTTGAACCGAGGACGTGTGGCTTCTTTGGAAAAAGTGGCATCTTGTGTGAGGAGAAGAACACCAGTCACTCTGGACTTCACACACAAACCACAGAGACTGTCGCTCATTTTAATCAGGATTTTCTAACCTGCATTCGACTTCCCAACCATGAGGACAAACGCATGGATTTACCAAGCTGCGCTGTGTGTTGTGATCACGATATTGGATACAGGTGAGCTCAGCTTCTTCTATCTGCAGGAACAATGTCTGCTGGGGTTCATTCTGATCTCTCTTTTGATCTAAAAATAATTAGATTCCGTATGTTCTGATTATTGTCTACAGCTGTGCATTAAAGTGAGAAATACAGAATAAAAAAAAAAGTTTGAAAAGTGGGCAAAAAAAAAAGACAATTTTTGACATTTCTAAATAGGATTTTTTTCCAGTCAAGACTTGTCTTAAAGCAGCCTACTTTTAAAACATGATGTTCTGTAGACCTGTCAATCATTTAATATATGTCTTAATTAAGGACTATGAGTGGCATATTGCATCAACTTGATCACAAGTCCTGTCTTGCACTGTTGATTCGCATGCTCTCTGATGAAATACCTTGTAAAAAAAAAATGACCTAATATTTTTTGAAGATCAGGAGAGTACATTTCCAAACATTGAATAACTGTTTTGTACAATACAACTTTGAATGAAATAATTGAGCAGCATACTGATCCCCTCCTGGGGGTCTCATTATTTCAGTTGGGTCTAATTGCAAGTTTGCAAATAGATTTAAAGCTCAGTATGAATTTGAATTGTTTTGTGCAATAATAATTTGATATTCAGAAAGTTTCCTCCTCCAGAATAAGTGCTGCGTAAAGGTGCCAATTCAGCTGTGTAAAAGGTAGAAACCCCTGTGCCAAAGCGCTTTGGTTTGAAGTGCATCTGCTTTGTCATTAATCTTTTTTGGTCATTTGCATCTATTGGACTGACGCCAGATACCCAGAGGATGCAGTGCATGTTCTTCAATAACCTTGCACCCCGGGGGCGCACACACGACTAAACTAAACTCGTCCAAAACGAGCTCCGCGCCGCTCCTTTTTTATGCAGAAGCGCAGATTATCGTCTGCATACAGAGACATACGCCCCGCTGACATGTCACAGAGTAAAGCGCTGAATCCATAGTTACCACCTCCGAGGGGTGCCGACCCTGACCTCTGACCTCCCTGGAGTTGGGGGAAAGTAAAAAAAAACGCGCGCCCCGGGTCTGTGGTATTCGTGCGTTTTTGTCCCGGTAGAGAGATAGAAAAGGGGTGTGTGTGT
Organism: Helicolenus hilgendorfi; assembly: GCA_916700815.1. Classification (NCBI taxonomy): domain Eukaryota; kingdom Metazoa; phylum Chordata; class Actinopteri; order Perciformes; family Sebastidae; genus Helicolenus; species Helicolenus hilgendorfi. The sequence continues at coordinate 15,696 of CAKALG010020052.1, read as the reverse complement.
GTGCATGTGAGGGAGAGCGGTGAAGAGGGGGGGGTAACATCTGGCTGCTGAGCCCAGCTCCACATTTTGCGCTCTCTGAAGCAGATGTAATGTCTGCTTAATTCCCAGACAGAGGCACACCTTTAACCTGCTACTTTCCTGTTGTTCATTTATTTATTTAAAAAGGATCCCCATTAGCTGATACCAATGGCACCAGCTAGTCTTCCTGGGGTCCGAAATCAAGTACATTAATTTATCACATATATACTATATATACAACATCACATTTGTGTTACACCAATAACACTCACATTTTCAAACATATATAAATTTCACATTCATACACAATCTTCCACAACCATTTAGCCTCGAGGCCCATCATCAGAGAAAAGGAACAAAATGAAAAACCATACATGACCAACACTTGGACTATCGATCAGATGCTTACGTAATGTGTTCTTAGATGGTATTTGAATGAGGATTTGTTAAAGGATTGACGGATGTAAAGAGGGCAGATATTCCAATGATTGATGGCACGGTAAATTACCGTCTTTTTTAAGGCATTCGATTTTGGGTGAGGTAACATGATTTGGCCATCACCTGCTGTTTTAGTGAAATGAATATGAACGTCTCTGCATTTGGTAATTTGACTGTATAAAAACTCGGGTTTAGTAGAATAAATGCTGTTACTAAAGTTCATAGTAGCTGTTCATAAAATATATGTGTTCCTCATCTTGTTCTTATCAATTCTTTGCAGCTTATTTTCTAGGAAAAGCTCGACTTAAAATACTTATCCAGCTGACACTTTATGCTCAAGGGCACCTATAAGTGGAAGTTTCTGCGGGAAGGTCAAAGTGTGGGTCATTCACCTTTTCCTATCCACATTTTTCAAGCCCAAACTATAGGGACTCCAACTCGTCCCTGTAAGCGATGGCTGCCTCTCCTCATTAAATCTCACTCTCGCCCATTGAGCACGTTTTTATTATAATCTCCCAACTCCAGCGACTGTTTGGGATTTGGAGATAGCAGGAGTCCGACTGCAAGGAGAGGAAGAGACTAAGTGAAATCTAATTGAGCAGCCTGGCCAGACATCAGGGCTGGAACAACACTGTGATGAGTGCCAGATGTGGTCCAGTGGAGCCCAAAACATTAATAACAAGTCCTCCCCGAAAACCATTTTCAACCACGAGGAGCCTCTAAACGCTCCACAGTTTACAATATCCTAAGTACACACACAACGCCTTGTGTCGGATCTTGGCACGGGAGCGCGTATAGCTGTAACTCGGTAGCATGAGATTTTCCTGTGTGATTTATATCGCACTTGCCCCCAAATTATAAACGGAAAACTATTGTAACTAAACACATAATGCAGTTAAAGATGCTGCTGTGGCCCTCAGATCCATTCCGCTGAAAGATGGGCTCTTAACTTTTTTTCCAGTATAGGTAGAAATGAATGATTTGTATCACAGAGGATTTGGATTTAAAATATGGTTTTGTCCTGCTTTTGAACCCACTCGGGTCTCATATACATTATGCTACGTCTTTGCAGTGATATCATTCTCTTTTGATGTACTTCTTTCCAAAGAAATGGCTCTCAACAAAGGCCTATAACAAAAATAATTCATTATGTGTCCTTTTTCGAACTTTGGCAGTTTTCCCATTTCTCCACATACTGTGTGTTTTCTAGTATGTGTTGGATGCCAATAGTTGAGAGATTAAACACAAAATGTACACATAAAATTTAATAATGCGTAACATCAAAGCTTGCCTGCGAAAAAAAGGAATTCTGACTGTTTTGTTCCCTAAAAACATCACCCTTGTCGCTCATAATGAAACTGCGTCACATGTAATTAAACAGCAGGAGTTTTAGTGAGACTTTCATGAGTGTTAACGCGGAACACCACTTAAATTAAGAATTTAATTTTATGTTATTTCCATGGCCTAAAAAAGTTCAATCAATATTTGGGACATGAGATACTCTCTCTCAAAGCCAGAAACCAGAGAAGAAAGTCTCAAACTTGTGAGCAGCTCCACATTTTATACCCTACGACATCACAAGTTTGAGTTTTAGTGCTTTAGTTTTTGGATATTGGGAGAGAGTTATTCATGTTTACGAGTATTTTTGGGCTGTCTTATGGGGCATTCACAACAAACGCAAAGCAAACTTTTATTGCGGCGCACTTACACCCAATGCAACGAGGCGAATAGACACAAGTTTGTGCTGGGTGACACGAATGTGCGAAGAACGCAACTACACCAAAATTTGCGCCATTCGCATGTTTTCATATTTCAACTCGAGTGAGAAGTTTGCATGATGCTGTGTCGCGAAAGCCCATCAGCGTTGAGATTCATCTTCTGTCGTCACTTACAAAACTTTATGTATCAATGTATGTGTATAAACCATACACCGTCTATGGAATAAACAACAACATCGCTGCCATACTGATGCCTAGATGACGTTATCTTGAGTGTTGATGGAGCAGCTACAATGTTAGTATAGCCTGGCCCGGATCGATCCAAACTCCATTTAGAAAACAAGCATTTTAAAAGCTGTTTGCTTGTCATCTTGCGGACAGACCTGACAAAGCATGAATTTTTACAAATCTGCATCATTATGTAGTCTTCATTTGTAGTCTTCATCAACTCTTCATTTTGGGTTTATACCACTGTAGCTACGTGTGGTTTTCTAGACACAGTGAAAACAGCTCGGTGAAATTCACAGAATGCTGCTGAATATTGTTATGAACTCAGACACGACGGCATTTGGTTTTCCGATGTATCGTATATCCGATGTAAATTCCACAACATGTACCGTCTCCCCTCCGGCGCGCCTAGCATTCATGAGTGATGCAAATGAACACAAATGATCCCCTGACGGTTAAACTCGTGCGAGTAACGCAAGGCGAAAATTTGCTTCGCGGTTGGTGTGAATGCTTCATTTGACCTGTAATAACCTGTATGAAATTTGAAAATGGGCGTTGTTCCACCTCTAAGGAGTCACACATGCAAGTTGATGTAGGAAACACGATGTCAGAAATCACGAATATCCATTCAATACATCTACAATAACATAAATCTGTAAGAAATACAATGAAGTACTCAAATTTTTTGGGATCCGTGGCTGTTTCTGAAAGCAGTAAAAATATGAAATATGCTTTCATGAGCATTAAATCTCCAGCTGAGGTACTGGAGCATGTTTGGATGGACATCATTCTGTTCTCTTGGCTGTCGTCACAGTTCAGCACCCACTCTGCATTTCTCAGCTACCTTGGTTTTGAAGCTGGTGTGCCGGGGAGCATTTTGAGCCGGGTTTTGATCCTGGACGCACTTCATACTAAATCTCCGGACACATAAACTAGTCCGCTACCTCGGTTTCGGCCAGCACAGCAGAAGCATGACCGAGAGCTGCAAGAGTTTTCAGAGGGTTCAGGACTTGCGCAATGATGTTTCAGTAGGATGCTAATACGCCAACAAGCATCAACATGTAGTTGAAGGATGCTGGCCCCCCAGTTCATGTATGACAGTGAAATAATTTCATCTTTTGCTCCACTTCCTCCCATGCCAAGACTCTGAAACCAGTGTTCATGCCTCCTGTTGTTCTAATAGTCGGAACCACCGTGAGGAAAACTCCGGGAAATATTCTCGTTTTGACAAGTTCCTTGACATCAGCGGTGAAATGTTTGGCCGTCTCCCAGTGTCTGAGTAATGTTTGATGCTTTGTCAGTGAGGAGGAGACAAATACATTCCACATGTTTTTTTTTTCTTTTTGCATTTTGTCTTTACATGATAGCTGACAGAGTAGATACAGACAGGAAACAAGAGAAGACAGAGAGAGGCTCAATATGCAACAAAGGCCACCTGGCTGCCGTGAAGCTCCCCAACCTGGTTATTCTGAACCACATGCCATTTGAATATAAAGCGATATTTGGTGGGGAAAAGAAGTAAACAATTAGAATATATAAAGCATAATGTAGACTGATGATAACTCAAAACTGTTCTCTGGCTGGAGTGAGAACTTGAATGCTGATGGCTCTGAAGAGCAGTGCCACCTTAAGCCCAAAGGCGTTTATGTTCGGCATGTTCGTTGCAGTATACTCCGAAACGCCGGGAGGGTTACAACAAAATATTCTTTTTTAGTAGAAGCAAGAAGTCAGCAAGTGTCATCGAAAAACGCCATTGACCAAACATGAAACTCCTTAATGCCGAAGATATTTGTATTGAATTTTAACATAACACAAATAAATGCACAATCTTTGACCAGGTAAAAATAACTAATACTTAAATAAAAAAATAAAAATAAATGCTTAAGGAATTGTAATTAACTATAAACTCATATCAAATATTCATGGACACAGGCCTACTTTATCACCTTTTATACAATCCCTGTTAAGAAAGGAGTCAAATATTTGGAAGAATAAATGTATACTAATGAAACGAAGGTAAAAAGGTTGATTTGTTGTACACAATTTGATTCGGCCGACAAACTTTTTTAAAGCATCTAAAAACAAACTGGCTGTATTTCTAAAAATCCTGGGACATACTTTAATTTAAGTTATATGCTTTTATCAGTATTTGTCTGAAAAGCCCTGTGCCTGCAGCAGGCCGTAGTTACAAAAAATTCAGATGTGCACGACCAAGCGCTGTGACCAACCTTGCACCGGGGACACTGCGGCGACTCATAAACCTATTCTTTATTCGTCCTCACAGAGCTGGCCACTGGCTAACTCAGTCCATGTACGGTTGTGTCGAGAAGGAAACCCACAAATTGCAAAAAACTTGCAAAAACTCTCGCGAGATTCGCTGCCCCCGTGACCTATCCTAACCTCACTCAAGGTCAATACCTAACCTTAACCATCTCGCGAGAGTTTCGCAACTCGTGGGTTACCTTCTCGACATGACCTCCTTGTAGCTGCAGTTAAGATGAAGAAAAAGCCAAAGACTTGCAAGCAATCACGTCATTGGACAACTTTAGACAGATGTATGATTGAAAAGTCAGTCATGTAAAGGGTTAAAAACACTGCATTGACAATGTAGCACTATATGCATACAAATTGGGTCATCCATATGTTCTTGCCAGTTCCCAGTCATGCTCACATCTTGGGTAAATGTTGAATGTCAAATGTTATTTACAGGTCAGAAACAGACAGTAACTCCCATACGAGATGAACCTGGCATTAACAGCGAATCGAATGGCTGTACCAAAAACATGCAGATAACGTTGTCCTCGTGTTCTTTACAGGTTTTTGTAAAAGCACTCATCAGTCGTTACAGAAGTATGAGAAGAGTGAGAGTCACATGCTGGTTTGCACAGACTGCCCTCAGCCCCCTTTGGTGCGAAACAGCCGATCGCAGGAGCACTGCGCCCGCAAGTGCAAGAAGGTCAAGAAAAACTTCCACTGCAGGTCAGTTTCTTTTCTGTGTTCCACGTTTCCTGGAACATGGCCCTCAACTCCTCTTCCTCTCCTCCCGTGTTGACACAGTATTTACATATTTTTGTTGTTTATCGTGCGCTCATCTTTCAACTACTTCCCGTGTGTCTCCACAGGGCTTTCAACTTTCAACGGCACAACAGGAAATGCCACTTGCTCCCTTTCGACCGCTTCAGCCACGGCGTGCAGAAGCAGGCCAACGTCAACTTTACTTTGTATGAAAAAAAAGGTAAACGCCGTCATATTTACATGTACAGGCAAAAAGCCCTCTTAAAAGTCGAGTTCATGCACTCTGGTGTTTTTTTTTTTTCTCACGAGAACATTCAGGTGCGGACGGATTTACACAGGCAAATTGTCTGTCAGTAATTGCCGGTTGCGCTTCTTGCGTCGGCTTTGAAAGCTCTCTGTTTTCTCTTGTTGACACAATAAAAGCAACCAACCCCCCTGCTGTTTAATCACCTTGGTGGGGAGAGTCGCACGCATAAACACGTAGCACACTTAAGTGGCGTGTAAACACAAAAAAATGCATTGTTTACAGTTAGAACGCAAAAAGGCTTTCTCCGGTGCAGGCTGTGTGTAATCTAGCACTTTAGGATTTACTGCGAAATTTACGGAAACTCCCCCCGGTGACATTTAATGAACTTCAGGGAGTTGTCTTGTTTTGGGAATAACACACAAGCCGGGTCGCACTAAAACGTTGGCTGTAAAAAAAAAAAGCCTTACTGACCATACATGGCAAAAATATATTCCAGGTGGTCATGGCAGCGGACGCAAATCAACTTTTAATTGACTAAACGGTGTATAGATTGGCACGCAACGAGTACACAGCTTGTGGAAGTGAGAACATGAATGTTTTTAAATGCCTTTTAATGCTTTTTGCTCTCACTTAGATTATATAAGGGAGTGTATGGTCGGCACCAAGGACAACTACAGAGGGAGGAGGTCTTGGACGAGGTCAAACATCACTTGCCAAGCGTGGTCAGATAATAACATCAATGAACACACGTAAGTCCTCTCTTTTATTTTAATCAAGAAAGAGTGTAAAATGTTGGGGGAGAATTATTTATTTACATGTTTCCTTGAGAGTTCAGCGCCTTGCTCAATGACACTTTTTAAAAGAGTGGAAGGTGTTAATCATTCACTTCCCCCCTCCGCCAGATCTCTGTAGATTTGAACCAGCAGCCTTCAAAGTCTGCTTCTCTAATCTTCAAGCTTCCGCAAAACCTTCCTGGATGCTCCTTCTTCTGATTTCTCTGATATTGAACAGGCCTCAGCAGCTGATTTATAGACGCTCAGATCGTCCTCCTTCCACCTTAGAGGGTTAAGGAAAGGTGGAGGCTCGGAGACGGGCGAGCCAGAAATAAGTCTTTCCACGCATGCAGGGATGTCCTCTCTCCGACGAGGTTGTTTTTCTGCTCTCACCGTAGGCCGTCAGGTGTTTCCCGATAGATGTTTTTTTCGCTCGGCACGACGGGTTCTTCTGTGCCAGCGTCTCATTAGTGGGGCTCATTAGTTACAAGATATTTTAACTGCGGCAGGGAGGAGAGGGTTTGAGGGACAGAGTAATAACAGTTTGAAGAAGTGAAAAGTAGACAGAAGGGAAGTACAAATGAAAGAAAGCACCAACATTTTATAGACTGAAGTCATGTTTTTGTCTGTTGTCCAGCTGAGCTCGCAGACATACTGAAAGAAAATACAAGTTCAGTGACCCCCCCCCCATAATTAAAGTACATTATAGCGTTGATCCCCCATCCCCTCCTCTATATACCTCCATTCCCTCTCCAGAAGCAGCTCCTCCACATTAGGAATCCTTTGTCATTGTTTATTTGACACACGGTTCCAGTCCTTCGTCCCAGATGGCAAATGTAACATCGCCCCGGCTTGTCAGCGACTTTTTTAACTTTCAAAGGGTCAGAGGGAGCTTTACTTAAGGGAGATTTAGTGCCACCGTGGGGTTACCTAACATGGGACTGTCCCGCTGTTTGAGAATTACCACCATAATGAACCACGCACCGTTTGAGCTTCAGGTAACTATTATTTTCATGCTTGACCGGTCGCCGTGGGCCAGGGGGGTGATTTCTCAGGAGGTTCCCTTCCAGGAATGGGACTTCCACCTGTTGTCTATATTTAGTTTTTGAACCAAGGGTTGTGAAAGAAAGTGTCTATTGATGCCCAGCCAAGCACGGAGCAAGGAATGGAATGGAAAATTTTCTGTTAATAATAGATAACATTGCAGTCATTTTATTCATTCCCATCGGGGCGTTCTTTTATTTTTTCTACACATTTCCACTGGGAGGTCAGTGAGCATGCTCAACTAAAACACACAGCTTCTTCTCCGATGATAACTTTTAAATTTAATTTCAAATTAAACAGACAAAAATGAGAGGGCCATTGATCTTCTGATCTAACTCTTGGCAAGAAAGTGAATTAGCTCATTTCCACAAAATGTTCAAACTATTCCTTTCAGGTCACCCTGCTTCCAAAAAAGATCATTATTTATGTCTGAAGGTGCTCGCTCTAATCTCTCAATACGTTATTCCGTTGGATGCCGTATAGCATTGAAGCATGACTACCTTTGTTCCAGGTGCACGTTTCTTTCTAGACATTTTGCAGCCGTTACTTCAGGTCTAGATTTTCATCTTTAGTGATGTACAAAATCTAGCCAAGTTCAGCCGGCCCAGAGAGCAAAGCATGTGTGTGTCTGCGCTCCGATGGGAACAGACGTTTGGCAAGGAGATGAATAACTGGCCAACATCTGTTAGTGCAACATCATTATGGCTAACTTGCTCCCATGCAGCGGCCTTTTTTTACGGACTCTCACCAGATGCAACCTTTTTTTTTTTTTAAAGTGAGGGACCTTGTAATCCCATTTATAAATTAGGGACACAGATAGCAATATATCGAGCTTGTGAGTTACACACAACAGATGTGAGTTTTAGCACTTGGCAGACCGCTGCAAAAGAAGAAGGGTTCGCAAGTGTTTTGTTGTAGTTACATGCATAAGTGAAATGTCGCTGTTAGATTTAACCCCGTCATATTTTTCTGGGTCTTCCCATTCTTTCTCTGTTTTTTTTGCTAAAATTCAATGCCTGAGACTTCTTCTTCTAGATCTGGGTTGAATGATGTCGTGCATTAACTGTAGAAGCCTTGCGTAAGCCCCAGGGCACGGAGGGGAGAGCGGAGCAGACTCCCCCAAGAAAAGAGTCATTGTCTGGGGTAGTGTGTTCAGACAAGCTGCTGAAGGGAGGGTGGACTGGATCTTTTTTCTTTTTTTTTTCTCCAGCACATGTTGTTTCTTTTTACATCATCAATTAAACAGCTCTCGCCTTTTTCACTCGCTCCATTATACTCACTTTTTTCTTTTTGAAGCACTTAAGTCGCTTGTTTCCTTTCACCCTTCTTCTTCCACAACCACAACTCCCGTCTTCCCTCTCTGTCTCTCCGTCGGCGGGAGGGGTAATGTGGTCGGCATGGATCAGGGGGGTGCTGACATGCCAGCTTTTCATCATCCCGCCCTGACAGAAGACGAATTTCACACATTTCATTTAGCACGGGGGTCCCACGCCGCTCCTCGTTGTTACATCCCATATGTTTGCACTATAGCCGGGGTTCTTTTTCTCGCAATCGTACAGTCGCTCGTTCACGCTGACGCGAGGTATAACGCTGATGACAGAGAGGGATTAGGTTTAAACGTGTTCAAAGGCTGCCAGCAAAAAGACCTGCTCGGTCTGCTCCAAGTGGTTCGTAGCATTGTTCTGTGCTGTTGGCGGTTACTGTGCTGTGACCAAGTCTGGCCGCTTCACACATGAGGGAGCTGGGATTATGGTAGGAATCGGTGAGGCGATCATGCAAAAGGTGCAAACCTGAGGAGATATTGATGACTTACTTTGCATAAGATTTATTCGACCATGATTTGAAATGCGACCTGGTCACACTGTAGGCACCGAGCATTACTCAGAATGAAGCTTAATGCCTTTTGAATTTATTTGGCTTGTTACTGAGAGCACTAGCAGGCACGGCACTGTATACACCACTGGCGCAGCCAAGTGTGCAAGTACTCCCTAAGATGTATTTATACAGCTTACAGTATCAGTTAACACTTTTAATTATGTCTGTCTACTCCCCGGTAGGTTTTATCCCGATAGGTACCCAACGCAGGACCTGAGGGAGAACTTCTGTCGGAATCCCAACAACGACCCCGGTGGTCCGTGGTGCTACACCACAGACCCCAACGTACGGGCCGAGGAGTGTGGCATACCGCAGTGTTCAGAGGGTAAGACAAACGACATCACTGTGACAGTAAGATTGGGCCAAAATAAATCAGATTCACGTCAGAAAGTTGCTTTTTTGTACCTATTCCTTAGGTGTTCTAACATTTAAAGGTCCCATATGATGCTCATTTTCAGGTTCATACTTCTGTTTTGTGTTTCCACTAGAACATGTTTACATGCTGTAATGTTAAAAAAAAACTTTATTTTCCTCATACTGTCAGCTTGAATATGCCTGTATTTACCCTCTGTCTGAAACGCTCCGTTTTAGCGCATTTTGACGGAATTGAAACAAAATTGTTTTGCTAGGCAACAGCTTGGGTCCATGTTTACTTCCTGTCAGCTGATGACATTCACATATACACTGCAACCAGGAAATAAACTGGGACACATTTAGAATGTTTAAAATTGTGTCAAGGGTCTAAATATTGTATATTCGTGACATCACTAATCACCAGCTTGTTTCAAATGCAGAGTTTCTGAATACTGGCTGTGTGTATTTCCCTGTGGATTGAGTGTTTCGATACTTTCACAGTATTTATATAGGACTTAAGCCTGCTTTATATTTAAAAAAAACAAAACATGAAAATCTCACTTTTTTATAATATTGGACCTTTAAGTCATACGCTGTTTATGCATTTATTACTAGAGGAAAGAAAGTGTCGATAAATGTTGTTTTCCTTTATTGACAGAAGTCTGTGTGACGTGTAATGGGGAAGATTACCGGGGCAAAATGGACCATACAGAGAGTGGCAAAGAGTGCCAGAGGTGGGACTCGACAAGGCCTCACAAACACCACTTCCAGCCCAAAAAGTAAGCCGCAAAGCCGATAATCACATGCAATACTAACCTTTCTCACGGACAATGCTGCACACACCCACGACAGATGCTTAAGTAACTGACGCTATAATACTCAGGAGAGGTAGACCTCACCAGTTGTTATGACTTACTTCCTCTCCCCTCCGAATTTTTTCCTTTCCCTCCCTGCGTCCTCCTCTCCGTCTCCTCTCCCAGGTACCGGCACAAAGATTTAAAGGACAACTACTGTCGTAACCCAGATAATCGTCTTCGTCCCTGGTGCTACACCACGGATCCCAAAACTCTGTGGGAGTACTGCAACATCACTGTGTGTGGTAAGGGGCCTATGCACTGTATCACATAGTTAGAAAATCCATTATAAGATTCAAATGTGGACATGGCGTTGCTTGGTTTTTCGGTGGCTACTACCAGATAGTGGTTTGTAGGACTTTGGTGGTTGTGGTGAACTGAGTAAGAGAGCTCCTTTTCTCCCCTCCTAGAGTCTCATAATGCTTTTGTTTACCCATCTGGGTGTTTCATGTGGTGCCTTTCTTCAAATCCTTCTACCTCAACAAGGAAGAGTAAATAGGTTGTTGGTAAAAGGGGGGGGGTGTGACATCAGAGAGTCAGAAGTGTTTTACTGAGACCACTCACAGATGACAAGGAGTGTTACAATAGAGGCTATTATACAGGGATGCTTCACATGGCCATCAGAAGGCCTAATAGTTGTTTTAGTGGTATGAAAATGATGATGCATACAGACCAGTGACAAATTAAAGGAAACAAGGGGAGGAGGAGGAACATAATGAATGCAGATGCAGAGACCAGACACAAAGTCTGAATGGTTTGATTAGTTTGAAAATGATGTGAATCATATGTTAGGGCCAGGCGACAACTAGAAAAGTGAAGCCAATGCTGAAGTGCCTTAAACTTGCATTCTGTCTAAAAGCCAGCAGGGGGCGACTCCTCTGGTTGCTAAAAGAAGTCTGATTCTATAGAAGTCTATGAGAAAATGACCCTTGTTCTCACTTGATTTATCGGTAAATATTGTAAACATGAGTTTATGGCCCTAGTTTGAAGTCTTCTTCAATACAGCATGATGTTCATTTGGTAAATTATGGTCCCATTTAGAGTCAAATAGACCATAAAGCAGGGGATGCTATAGGGCGTGGCTACCTTGTGATTGACAGGTCGCTACTAAGGCGGTGTCCGGTCTGGGACTTTTTGGTTGCCTAAATATGTCTTATAAAGTGGTGCAGGAATGAGTCCTAAAACCTGGAAATGAGTTCGCATTTTAACACTTTGCCTAACGAGATTATCTTATGGAACACAAAATGTAAATATTATATATGTTTGTTTGCCACAGAGTTTATTTTCTGCAATAATCCAAAACCCAATGGATAAAAATCCCATTGGCTTTTTGTCGAGGGAACCCATGCGATTCTAACTTCCAGGTTGGCCTACAAAAATACGTCATCCCTGCAGCACTCTATTCAGCATTCAGTTGTACGTAGCTCCACCCTCTCGGGTCACTTCTGGTTGCAAAAAAGCCAAGATGACGACAGCCAAAATGCCGAACTCAAGGCTTCAAAACGGCAGTCCACAAACCAGTGGTTGACGTCACGGTGACTACGTCCACTTCTTATATACAGTCTATGGTTATTGACCGATCTCGGTCCAATTGAAAATCTATGAGATTTTGGATTTACATGACAGCATTAATCAAGCTCCCTCTTGCGACTCAGAGAACCGGGGTTACAAAAGAAATGAAAATTGGTTAATCGTAAAAAATAATTACAGATTAATCAATGGTGCAAAATAATCACTAATTACAGCCCTATTGTATTTGATACTGTATGTAAACATATTTTAGACCTATATGTTGAAGCGGATTAACGATATAACCTCACTTGAGTCACATTTGGCAGAGTCTGACAGAGTAGTAGTTTAGATAACTTTTGCCTTCATATGTCATACAAAAGACAGAGGGGGAAAAAAAGAAATGGATGCCAAAAATAGGTTACACCATTGGAGAATTTATTCTTTTTCTTTGAAAGCACAATGAAATATTCCCACACGCACACCCACAAACACACGGCGCATCCCTCTTTGTCTCCGTCAGACTCGTACACACGTGTACTTTACCGTACACGTTATGATTTACAGCGGAGGGCGGAGGATCTGCATTTGTCCAGATGTGTGCATCCCTCAATGCCTGCCCTCAGAAAAGATAAAAACCACTGACCTGTACTACGCAGTGCACACACAGACACTGGCATGCATTACATCAAGCCAGAGAATCCCTCTTTTCCATCCCGCCTTCTCCTTTTCTGCCTCAAAACATTCCCTTTCCTCCTCCATCTTCTCCCATCTCATTTGTCAAAGGCTAAAGAAACAGAGACAGAAAATCCAGAGGGGAGAACTCGCTCCTTCGTGTACTGCAATCCCCTACGCTGCTGAAAAGCAGAATTCCATCTGAAGATGTTTGGAATAGTTTTCCGGTGGATAAAAGTTGCCCCGGCCACGCCGGATTTGGATGTGATATCTTTGGTTGAGCTGCAAATAAACAAATTCACCAGAACATTTTAATGTTTAAGGTTGAGGCAAAGATGAATTCATTAACATGATCAGGTTTTTCTTACAACAAATGTGTGACATTAAGTGGCATCAACAAGTTAAATAACTGCATATTGTTGTGGATGTCCCTACGTGCAAGAATGTGGGGCACTGTTGTTATGAATACACAGAAAGTTTCCTATCAGTTGAGACGAGGGGGGAGTGCTACTGTTTTTGATCATCTGTCTCTAGGTTAAACATGACACATTCTTTTGGGGATTAATATCTCCCTCCTTCTCTCCCTCCCTCCTTCCCTCCCGCCTTCGCTTTCTACATCTCACTCCTTCTTTCTCATGCTTCCCCTCACAATTTCTATTTTTTTGTTTTGTCTTTTCTTTGCTAGATTCCGACTCAAGCGAGGACACAGATGTCAATGTAACAACATCCTGTGTCCAGGGAAAGGGCACAGATTACCGAGGCACAATGAATGTCACTCCAGAGGGTGTGACGTGTCAGCGCTGGGACTCCCAGTCGCCCCATAACCACTCCTTTCTTCCCCAGAACTTCAAATGCAAGTGAGTAATGTTTGTTTCCCGGCCCTCTGACAGCTCGGATTCAATTCTCTCTGCCGTGTCGAGTGTTCATTTTTGGTGCAATTTGACTGTTGAAATGCCAAAAATAAGAAATTTGATGAGCATGAAACGTTAAGAACAAATTATAGCTTTGCTGTAAAAATAAGATACATCAGCACCATCATTTAAATTGTAGTTTGTGTATGTGTTATAGAGACCTCAGAGAGAACTACTGCCGTAACCCCGATGGTGCAGATTACCCATGGTGCTTCACTACAGACCCTAATCAGAGGATAGCCAACTGCACCCACATCCCCAGGTGTGATGCTGAGGCCACACAAAAAATAGGTAAATTACTGTACAACTTCAATTTTTAAAGGAACAGTTTGACATTTGCTGAGATATGAAGCCAAAGCGGAAGTGCCAAAAACTGCAGTTCCCCCAAATGGCCACTTGAGGCTGGCACCAAAAGCAAGTCAATCCCCATAGATCCCTATGTTAAAATGCCCAACTTTACACCACAAATAAACATGTTTACAGCCTGGTACAGAAAGCGATTTTGGTCTGTATAGCTAATAATCTGTAATAACTGTACGGGGCGTGAATATTTATATATAATCTCCTGCACGTGCCGTTCGGCATAAATGACGGCGTGGCTGCTTTTAGTGACAGGTGGGTGCCGTACCAGGTCGCTAGCTTCTAGCTGTCTACTCTGCTGCATCACCCGGCCCGCCTCAGACTACGTCCATATTTTATACAGTCTTGGTTAGATAAGAAAATTGATATCACTCTCACGGTTACCAGTTTACCATACAGATATGGAAGTGGTAACGATTTTCTTATCTTACTCTATTTCCCAAAATGTCAAACTATTCCTTTAAGACTAACAATGTTTTCTAAGCAGACTTCAAAAGACTGGCAAATATCCATGTTGTTTTCTTGCATAATGTGATTGAAATGCAGAACTACAAGCGGCTTCAAAAGCCATGTCAAGTGGAGTTACACAGACACTTTCTTGCTCCCGTAGGACTGGGCCACTTGGCAGCGTGCTGCCCAATGAATTCCATTTCATGGAAGAACAAAAAAAAAAAAAAAAACAGCAGACTTTGGCAATAGAGCTGGCTGTCATTTCCCATGTTTCTCTGCTTTACATTTACAGCGAGATGGCCACACATGTTTAACTAAAGCCCGTCTTCTGATTCTGTTTAAAAACAGACATATAGAAGGGTTTAAAATGTTCTACCACCGGCTACGCGGGGGCCCTTGACATTAAATTTTATCCAAAACCACAAAAAGAAGCCAAAAAATCTGAACTTAATTATGTTATGTTTGCATCGACGAGAAAGACAGCCACCACCCAAATCATGTATGTAGCTCTTCTGGGTACTACTCACTCACTGATTGCAGTTAAGTGTTTGAGAAACTGCTGCGCTGAGTAATTCTATGCTCTCCTGGGAAAATTTATCCTGATGGTCTGAAATAATAATATCCCTTTTCCTTCTTAGAGTGTTATGAAGACAACGGAGAGACGTACCGGGGCACTTTATCCATAACTCGATCGGGGATTCCCTGTGCAGACTGGTCACATCACATAAACAGGTAAGAAAGTTTACTTATTCTGCATAATAAAATGTGTTGTTTTGAACTCCCAGTCAAGTTTAAGCTGCACTCAGAAACACTGTTCTTTCCTAGAGAGGCTGACATTTCATTTCAGCTCAGTTGATGAGTGTTTGTTGACGACTCAGCTCCCATTGCCTTGTGAAAATCCCCACTGAAGCTAAGCAGTGAAAACAAACAGCAAGAGGAAATCAGGGGGTTCCTCAGGGGTCAATACCGGGCCCAATTATTATTCATCTAACTGACGAGAGGAAACCCTGCGGTGCCCTCCGAAGTGACCCATCCTGACGGAAAGGTTGCCCGTTGCTCCGTGCTTAAGTCAGTGCTGTTGGAATTACTTAATTTACAGGAATTTTAAAAGCCAAAACGGCACAGACAGATGGACATGTTCCAGAGCCGACCCCTGACCCCAGGAAGTGCTTTTCCGAGGGAAAGCAGATCAAAGCCAATCAGCTCCCTCGCACAGGCTGCAGCCAG
>CAKALG010020051.1:0-23102 GCA_916700815.1 Helicolenus hilgendorfi | reverse complement strand
TTCAATTGTCACAGGGCCTCTGATAGATTGCAGGTAAACACTTTTCATCTATATGATCTCTAATGGTGTCAAATGCTGCTCTCATACAGCATATCTGGTACAAACAGTTTTAGAATGCAATTTATCTTATATAAGAATATGCAATATCAAATAATATATCAAATTGTACTGTACCTTGAAGCCAGTTGAGTGAGTTTTCTGTTTTCAGAGCAGTTCCTTGGCTTAGGGTCTTGTAAATGATGGGTTCATTACCTTGGAAATTACTGACTGTACCAGCATACAGCTCTCCATCTGCAACACAACGAAGAAGACCAGAATAATCACAGCGTTTACCACGAGGGAATGGGCTACTGCGTCATACACAGTAATGAAATCCAGAGGTTGCACCCCAATTTGTCTCCATATCAACCACCTGTAAGTAGTTACTGATTCCCACAGTGGTCTCTATAAATGAAAACATTTAAAGGGACTGTATGTAAGTTTTTACACATGTAAACGTTTAATAGTTTTTTATTGCCTAACCTAAAAGATTCAACCTTTTGCGACTTTCTGGAAGTCAACCTGTAGACTACTTTTAATGTGAAGAATGCAGAACGTTTTTTTTGTCCGGATAAATCCAATGGATGTGACGACATGCGCGCTTGCGAGTGCCTTAACTGTCTTCAGCTCAGGGCTAACAGTGTGCAACCATAGCTAACATTTGGTTAGAAATGGAGTCTGCTAACGGCAATAAACGCCCAGCCCCCACCACCACTCAGACTCCAACACAAACTCAACGGAAGCACAAAAAAAACAAAGTTACAGTATACCTAGTGAAGCCTGTCTTGACCGACATCTGAGGAAAACTAATGTCTTGTGAGTGGTGAAGCAAGAGAGAGAGAGTGCGGCAGCGAGTGTGTGAGAAAACAAGCGAGCAGCGGAGCAGATGATAGTTACTTTAGCTTTGAGAATATCAAGTGAATGTACAGTGGAAGTTGCAGTTCGTGCAGAAATAAATACTGCAGCTCCTCAAGAACAACAGAGGTTTTTCGGTGTCGTTTCCCTGCTACTGAGTGGAGTGATGGGGATTAACTCCGAAGCAAGAAACGTTATTGAGTCCGACCCAGGAGACTAAAACTATAATGTCTTTTCTGTGTTCTCTAACTGCGGTCGGTTTGGTAAGCTAACATTACCGCCTCGCTTACGTCTTCGTAGTGCGAGCACAAGCTCGATGCAACAGGACGCTGTCTGTCGTTGACTTAACAGCCACAGGTGTCACTGTTAACAAGCAATTTGTGATTCTTACAAAGAGTCTCTTTAAACAAAACTTGATTCTATCGACAGCCATTCTGGGACCTACCAGCCATGATGGCAGTGGACTTGTATTCAGGGTTAAACGGGCAGCGGCTTCGTCCATCTTCTGTAACAATCTCGCCGGTTTCACTCTTGACAAGGGAGAAGTCTGCAGTGTTCTGGAGAGCAAACACACATCACATGTCACACTTAAAGTAGAGCTGTAGCCTGTTCTGACAGCAACCGCTGTCCGTCTGTCTCACAGTGAAAAGGTGGTCGGTCAGTCTTCGGGCAACGTAGATGAAAAGGTCATCCCTGTGTGTTTGTTTTAAAAGGCTTTATAATATTTGTAGAAAAGGATTGCAAACTGGGTCGATTCTTATACAATATGATTACATGCATTAAATATCTTGATCCATTTCCCTTTGGCACAGGATATAATAAAATAATGTAGATACAGTATATTGCGTCTAGCTGGGCACGGGCCTCAGCCAGACTGCTAAGTGAGCTGAGAGGCAGGAAGCAGCATGCACCAGATTTTAGATGCTCTTCCTCTAGAATCTAATAAACAAACAGCACATATAAAATCCTGCACCAGGGTAATCAATTTTTCTAAAAAAAAAAACAAAGAATGACACAGCTTTTTAGATCCTCAACACATGCACGGTTTGCACACATTAGATCACTGCAACAGATGTGACTGGTTCATACAAACACTTACTATGTAAGCGCAGGTGGGGCTGAAGGCGTATGTTCCACACACGTACAGATGAGTGCTGTTCATACGTAGTAAAATCTTGATGTAGTTGAAGCAATCCGTCTGTATGAGAAACATAGAGAAGAATATTTATAATATATATTATAATATGTATTTATAAAGATAAATAAAGCTGATTGTGTTTGGATTAGGGCTGTCAAAGTCAAGGCAATAATAACGTTTGTTTTAACGGCACTAATTTCTTTAATGCACTAACACAACTTACGATTTGACGTTTGTAGTGGGCTCAGTTTTAAATCAAGAGTGAATATACTGGTATCATATGAAACTAGAAAACCTAAGGAACCCATTGGTACCCCTTCATACTAGCTTGTTGAGAAGGACCTCAACATATGTGAATGAAAATAGGTTCTCTGGGTACCCACGAGTCTCCCCTTTACAGACATGCCCAATAATTGATTTACAATAATAAATATATACATACATTTGCATAAAGCAAGAATATTTGCCCACTCCCATGTTGATAAGAGTATTAAATACTGGACAAATCTCCCTTTAAGGTACATTTTGAACAGATAAAAAAATGTGAGATTAATTTACGATTAATAATGATTACTATGGACAATCATGTGATGAATATCGATTAAATATTTTGATCGTTTCACAGCCCTAGTTTGGATTTTTATCAGTTTTCACCAACTAAAAGTTATTTGTTTCTTGTCTCAAGACACTTAATCAGAAAGTGAAGATACAAATGTAAAAAAACCCCCACAAATGATCGGATTAGATTTCTGTGCCATTTTTTTTTCATCTGGCAATCCTGAGATTGTTTTTAGTATCAAAAACATTCCTCCCGCTAATGTGCTCCCTCCTAACGAATGCGTAATGAGAAATTCAATAGGGTGCTGGGTCTGTATGTTTGCATATGAAAGTGGCAGTGGAGTACGCTGATAAAAGAAAAGAGTGTAATAACGGAAAAGTTTGTTTGAAAGGAAGGGAAAACTCCATTGTTGTAGAATGGAAAGTTACAACTTGACAGGAACTTTCCAGGGTTTTGCCCTGGATCTGTTTCCAAAGAGCCCTGAAACAATAAACCTGCAGTCATGTAAGTACAGTTGGAGTCTAGCTACTTGAGCTTTTCCACCAACAGTTCACTTGCCTGCAGGTCTTTGCCTTTGAAACTGCACTCATCTCTCTTCTTCTCTGGAGTGTTCCACGTGAGCTACAGGAGAGAAACACTGTCAGACTCATACAGGAGGTTTAATACAGTGAGGCGGGTTATATTCACATTGGACTTCTGGGACTTAATCATATTCTTATTGTAGCTCTGGGATCCTATAACTGCATTCACATTGATACAATAAACTGTATATGATACTGCAGTTTACAGACGCTTGGCTCTTACATTTCTTTGTAGCTTGACTGCGCTGATATCAGTGAGGTTGAGAGCGAAGAGGATCTCCCGAGCGCCAACGTACAGTGTGTTGTCTTCTTTACTGAGGAGGAGAGTGGTGTAGTTGACGACTCCACCGACTGAGAAACTTCTGGTTGTCCTCTCCTTCGCATCTGGACAGAAACAGACAGAGAAGGAGACATGAGGTGTAATTCATGAATGAGCCCATTATAAGAAATAGAAGACAAAAAAAATGCAAAAAGGCACTTGAATATGCAAATTAAAACATTTTGATGTTTTGAGTGTGGTCATAAAATTTGATGCACACCACAGACTTTATATATTCTGTTTTAATTAGACACACTAGTACAATGAGTCACCCCTGACAAGCCTCACTGAGCTGTCTGGTTTCTCATGACAACTACACATTTTTGTGATTTAATGTCGATGAAATAGTTTGACTAGAGTTTCAATTTAGTAAAAAACTAAAAATACATGAATTGTCTTCACGTCATCTACCCATTCAGATACATTTGAAGCATTTCTTTTCTAGCATTTCTACCTTTATCAGACAGAGAGACAGGAAATGAGGAGAGCGAGGTGGATGACATGCAACAAAAGTCCCAGTCAGACTCGAATTGGGGATGTTGCAACTACATGGTCAGCATCTCAGACCTCTAGGCCACCACGATGCTGCAGACCAGAAACATCATTTGTATTGTATATAAACAATAGGGGTGAGGGATCCTGATTTTTAGCGTGGCAATATTGTATCGATACATGGATGTCAAGTATCGATCTTTTATTATAAACTATTAACCTCTTAACAATCCGCCGACGCACCGGCTGTCTTTCAGAAGTTGTAGCGGGCTCAGTCTTAAAGCCAAAGTGAAGATACTGGTATCATATGAAACTAGAAAGCCTAAGGAATCGATTGTCAGGTAGATTACTAAATAACGCTTAAAAGTTACGCTAAATTTTGGCAAGTTAAAACTGGCATGGTCATTTTCAAAGGGGTCTCTTGACCTCTGACCTCGAGCTATGTGAATGAAAACTCTGAGATGAACAGAGTGTATCTTATTAGATAAAATAAATGTGGACAAACTGTATAATTTGCAGTTGAAAAAAGGTAATAAATCGCAATATATCTTATCGCAATACTCATATAGCATATTTAGCATATCGCAAAATGTTTAAAATCGCAATAAGATCATATAATGACTTAAGTATCGTGATAATATCCTATCAAGGTGCCTCTGGTAAATTCCCAGCCCTAATAAACGATGAGGTCATTTCAGTCTGTTTCACTTCTCACTCCGTTACTGGACTTTGTAGGGTAATATACCTACTACAGGAGATTTACAGCACAGCTAAGGATCTGGGCCCCATGCAGTATTCAATACACCCGAACAAAAAAAAGATACAACTGATGAAAAGAAATCAATGTGCCTGTCTCTGTGTGTGTGCAACTGCAACTTCTAAATCCTGTCAGCTCCTCATCAGAGAGAGACGAAGAAGTAAAGATCAGGGAGAGAAAATTCCTCATATTCTCCTACAGTACAGCCAGTGGCTGATTTGCTCCAACCACATTAACACCTCCCAACCGAAGCCAAGGGTTAAATCATCAACCCTCCTAATCACTGCTTTAAAGGCCCATGTGTATCTCAGATTTGCAGCAGCCTGAAGGCTTTCACTGCTGGCCCAGCTTGAACAACTCGCCTTAATTGCATGCCAGCATAAACAGAAGCAGGGTGCTGATGGAAACTTGAAGAGACTGAAGCTCTGATACAGGACCTTTAAAAAATATCAGACTAAAGAACTCCGTTTATTGTATTGAGGAAGGTGCTCTAATATTAGTTTTTCACAATGTTGTAAATTCATGTTTGCAGAAGAATGTTGTTATCTGTGATTTACTGTATATATAAATTACTGCTCTAAGGGACTGTGCAAATAGGCTGGGGAAGGGAGTGGGGCTGAACTTAATGTTTCAAAAGCAAGGCCTTCCCAGAATTAATATTTCTCCTCCTCTTGGCTCAGAGAAAAACAGCAACATCCTCCTCCCTAAAACTCAAAATAATGTGCTGAATTGGTTCAACTGATTTCATCATTATAAGCAAAAGAGGCAAATCACAAAGAATTTAAATTGGTGTGCCCCAATTTAAATAATAATATCACAGTGGAGCTTTTATAGCAGGAAGAAGAACTGACTGCAGGTAATCTGTCACGTGACGATAGCAAACAACAACAGTGCGATGCTAGTGGAGAGTGCAACGGTAACGGCAGTCAGATCTGTTCATGTTTTACAAAGGGTTTAACACATATCACATCCTTACATGGTCAGTAGTAAACAGCTGTTAAGTAATAATAATAATAACTATATATTATTTTCATCACGCTGGTATTGGATCGTTACTCTGCATCGGCCAAAACTGCAAGTTCAGGTATCAGAATCACTATCGTTAAGGAAAAAATGGTATTGGAACATCTCTATACATAACTCTCTCCCCTTAGAAAAAAAAGTTACAGTTGCACTTCCAATCTGCAAGTCAAGAAAAACATAATGCACAATAACATTAAACCAAAGTCAGTTTTACTATCATGAGTAGTATTTTCACTTCCCAGACTTCTAAGAATCACAGGTGCGGCAGATTCATACTGGATTAAAACCACAGATGCTGGTGGTAATAATTACAATTATGGCACTTCCCGGCATCAAACTAATCCAGTCCAGATACAGTAAGGTCTCATTAAGTTGTATAATAAGCACACTACGTGGTCTGTACCCTGGAGTACTTGTGAACTGGTGTAACCTCACCTCAGAGGGTACAGGTACAGGAGGTTGAGACTTCCTCTCCCTCAGGAAAACATCATGTTAATAGCAGTCCATCGCCGCGGCAACAGAGAGAGCCATACTGTAGTTAAATCTGTCTGTGAAACCACAAGAGGCTCTGGTGCAGTGTACTGTACATGGACCCTCTGGGGCTGTTCTCTCTCCTTTTCACTATCACCACAGGATAAATGGAGTGCTGCTCCGTACTGGTACCGTCCCCCTCCCCACCCTCCTTTCTTTTTCCCTTCCCACAGAGTCTTGAGAAGTTTAACAGTGATTTATAGAGAGAGAGACACACAAAGACCAAAGCCTGAACCAAAACAAAAGCTTTGAGGGATTTTCACAGAGGTGGATATCTACACAATTATTCTCTGGAGTCAGATCACCACTGTCATACTTAGCAACCACAGCTGACGAAGAAAAACAAAAGGGCCCCTAATTGAGTATCATTAAAGAGATCCAAAAGGGTTTGCAACCACACAAAGCTTTCCATTTACAATTTCAGGAAAACATTGATCATCTTTCAGTATAGACCTATTGGTTTACAAGGCTTTGTTCCTCTGAGGGGTAGGTGATTGTTAAATAGGATATTTCACATCATGTTTTGCCTGTGTTCTCCATTAATAAAAAGGAATGCCTAAAGAATCTACATGAAATTACAGGTTCAAATTGCGGCAAGACGTTTGAAGTTGTTCTAATCAATATTTTATAGCCACATTTTTAATGTTATGAAGGGAGATTCCATGAGTGGGCTCACCTACTCATGTTCGAGACACCATCGTTTATTACGGAAAGTTTCAAACATGCTAACTAACTGGCTTCTTCAATTTTAACAATATTTACTTTTACCAGTAACTTAAAGTTTAAGGGTGGGTAATGTATGTTTTTTGTTATATTTGTTGAAATTCTCATTACAACCTGACATCAATCAATCAATCAAATGCTCTGACAAAAAAAAGAGAAAAAAATCTGTGGCCGTCTGAGGGGTAGGTGATTGTTAAATAGGATATTTCACATCATGTTTTGCCTGTGTTCTCCATTAATAAAAAGGAATGCCTAAAGAATCTACATGCGTGAATGGATGGACCATCAGTGTTGCCGACTTAGTGACTTTCTCTCTCGATTTAGCGACTTTTGGAGCTAGTGCTGCTTGCTACTTTTATTGGGAAAGAGTTGACAACACTGGGCTTGGTTTTTTCTCTTGGATCATTTTTTAAATCTAGCACAATTTTGCTGGTTTCTCCAATGTCTACCCAAGCCTTAGCTGTGGTTTAAGGTCTTGATGGCATTAACACAACATAGTGTGTTGTTGACTTGGAACATACCAATAAGAGAGACGATCAATTCATTGCTGAAATCAGTTATCAAGAGAATATGTCAAACACTCACTGGTTCCACCAAATGTAAGGATTTGCTTTATATTATTGTGAAGTGCATAGTTTGAGGGTCTTTTTAAACCCCAAACCAAACAACCAATCGGAGGACATTACCTTCAACTCAATCAAAGTCACAAACTGCCTCAGGGGCAAGGAGGATTTCTGTTGCAGCCCTATGAACTGTGTATTTGAACTGACTTTTAGACATCCTGAACATGAGTGGCAATCAAAAAAACAGCAACAGCAATTCTGAGACCACAAAACCCAGAAAGAATAACTGCTAGAGGTTGAACGCCGTTCAGCCTGTTTACACTAAAACAACATCACAAGCTAAAGACTGTACCCCTACTTGAACTTGTCCTACTCTCCTGTCCTCATACGACGCCACAGTCTCTCAAAGAATCCCCTCTTTTGTTGTTCGACTGTCTGAGGTTGATTCATGAGGGGGCCATTTCATGACAATGCAGCCCCAGAAATGTTGTGGTGTATCAAAAAGAGGGGAAACAGACAGGACAGTTCAGAGGAAGCACTTAAGAGTGGAAGAGCAGCTTGTATCTGCTGCAGCCACAGAGACAGGGTGACAGAAAGGGCAGCCGAGTGACCTTTACGTCAACTCCTGAAGAGGTACAACGTACAGCAACACTACACCGTAGTTTATCTTCACTTTGTTACACCTCTTGTCCATCTTGCTTGTTGTCTTGTAAGGGAACCTTTGAGAATGCTTTGGTATAAAGAATATATGTTCACCACTTCATGATGCCACGTAAGCCTTTTCACACTGACCATACAAGTTCTGTACACATAACTTTGTTAATCGTCTCGACTGCTACTTATGAACTTCTACTTGAGTTATTTTCAATATAAGGTATTACAAAAAGACATACGGACAGTCGACAAAATAAAGGAAAGAACACTCAGCTCCGTGTTCCACCTGACACAAGTGCCACAAGGCTGCAGGCGCATGAAGTAATGTGCATAACATTTCTTAGAGAATAATAGGTGAGTAAGTACTCTCTGAAGTGGAAGTTCTTCAAGTGATTGTTGAAGTGATTATATTCTGCTGACCGAATCAAGTTCAGCAATATGGTTCGATACAGGACTAAAGGGGTCACTGAATGCTTCGATGAGTATGAAAATGATGTGTAACCTATGCAATGACCTCCACGGTCACCTGATCTAAACTCAACTGAACACTTAAAGTGTCGGAGATTTTGGACCAAAGTTTTAAGACGGCGCTCTCCACCACCATCATCAAATCACGAAATGAAGGAGCATCTTTTGGAAGAAAGGTATCCATCTCTCTTGTAGAGCTCCAGAGACATCTTACTAGACTTTGTGTTTGTTTTTCCTTTAATTGATCACCCATCTTTTCATCTACCTTTACTGGTGAGTGAATTTTATTCTTTGGTGTATTTAAAAATTACAACAGGAGCCAGGAACAATGGTACTTTACATTGGGCAATCCACAGACCTCAACAATTTTCACTAGAACTACTTTCTACAAAAGAAAATATCCAGTGGATATTAAAGATGACAATTAACTTTGGTCTTTGTTGTCATTTGATAACCGCTAATAAATTAAACAATTTTTATAGGGGCAGAGTAAAAATTGACTTTGGACGAGTAGATTTCTGAAAAAAAAAACCACATTAACGTTGAACCCTACATTGTTTATGGAAAGGCATATAAAAACATATCTGGAAAGGGTTTTTCAATCGTAACATTTAAATTCTATGAACAACGTTTAATTCGTTTAATTCGTTTGGGAGGTGATACAACTTTCAGAGGTGGATATCTAAAAACCTCAGTGCATAAAATTGCAATTATCTACATTTGTATCTATTGTCTATATACTATATATATATATATATGGATGAACTCATCTCTTAAAGGTAAGCAACTAATGGTTCATTTTAGGACTGCAACTGATGATTATTTTCATTGACGATTTCACAATTAATCAATAAGTTGTTTGGTCTATAAAATGTTAGAAAGTATTGAAAAATGATTGATCAGTGTTTCCCAAAGCCCAAGATAATGTCCTCAAATGATTTGTCCACAACTCAAAGATATTCAGTTTACTGTCATAAAGAAGTAAAGTAACCAGAAAATATTCACATTTTCTTTTCTTAAAAAATTACTCAAACCGATTAATTGATTATAAAAATAGTTGCCCATTAATTTAATAGTAGACAACTAATGTGCAGCTCTAGTTCATTTTCACATTTTTCACATAATGTAACTGGAGTACAGACAAGAGAAAACTAAACTCCTCTCCACTTTGCTGTCTCTGCTTGACTGATGATGGAAACACAGGAGGTCAAAGGTTAAGCAGGTATATGACCCTCTGTTCACACTTCACAAAGAGGGAACCAGCAGGCAGAGCTGGAGGACTTTACACTTCACCGTATCACCGTTACTAGACCTCTGATCCAGAGAGAACAGCTTTGTCTGGTCCACAGCACTTCTGTGACCCTTCATAGAAGAGCACAAACAGCACACTCAGTGGTCCAACCTCTGCCAGCTGGAAGCAATATGAGATCATTGCCATTATTATGTAATTAAAAGTAATTTCTGCAAATGACACTGCTAAATGGATTGAAATACTCGCCTAGACTGGCTTGCTAATCTATTTAGGGGGAAAATTAATTATACTGGGCTTAAAGGAATCCTTCTACATTTTTACAGCTGATTTCCTGATGGGGTCTGTGTCCAAAAAAAGTAGAGGGATAATTAAAAGAGTGGAACATCCCCTCTAGAGGGGATCTGTGGAGTAATTTGTCCTTTAGTGACAGAGATCTAAGTGCCTTCTTTTGTAGGGCAACTTTAACAGGCTGATTGAATCAGTGCCCTCCCTTATGAGGGGGCTGCCTTTATCGGCTCTTACAGCTGTATGTTCAGGAGATCAGACGACTGCATACCTCATTTAAAGCACCCGTTCTGGTTTATGTTCTGCAAAACTATACAAGAAAACACTGTCGCAAACAAAAATACTGTGTATGAGAGGCAACTTACTCTGCAACAAACTCTCCATACAACTGGATAAAATCTGTTCATTAGTTAACTTGTCCTTGCAAACAAGATAGACTCAGACGATTATTGTCAACATTAAAAATAGCAACACGCAAAACCACTCCTGACTCTGAGCCAAGATGATGTTTAAGTAGTTTGTAATACCATAAAGATTAATGCTGGTTGTAGTTCACCAGTAGATGACACGGGATAAATGGCCGCCTCTCTTTATTGAGATCAAGAGCAACTCATGATGGGGCATCTTTAAGGGACATCAGATGTCCCATTTCCATTCTGACGTTAAATATGACCTACATTCTCATCTGTAAAGGATTATAAGAAGAAAGCTGGCAAGCAAGAACATAAACTGATGCATAAACTGCACCTTAACAAGATGTAGCAATTTCATTAAACCATGTAGGAAGATAGAGATGACACTATTTAATTAATCTAACTTTAATCCCAATATCACACCAGCAGTTTAATGTAAAGGAATCATCTGCACACAGATTAAAATATAAATTTGCTGTGCAGACAAAAATATTTTCTAAATCTTGATAATTAATGTTCTTAAATGAAACGTGATAACACAACTCAAAAAAGAAATCCTTGAATTACAATACAATATATATCTTTTAAGTTTATTGACAACATTACATTTATAAACTAATATATTTTATCATTGTGGGCCACCATATTATGTCAAGACTACGTCAAAATAAAAAAACTTAAAATGAAATCAAATGAACATTCAATAAAACATTTTCAGAAAGCAGGTTAAAGTATTAGTTAAAGTTATTATTAGTAAAGTAAAAAGTATTATAGACACCTGCAACCCGGTATCACGCCAAAGCGTGTAATAGACCAGCCTGTCCACCAGAGGATAGCGCGCCAGTGTCACGTTATTTTAGACTACAAAATCCCTTATTTAGGTTTAGGAAAAACATCATGGTTGGCCTTAAAATAATTATGTAAACCAAGTACAATACATATGAAAACACATCACTAATGTAACTTACGAAAAAAAACAACGGTCTCGAACACAGGCCTCCTGGTTGAAAGTCCTATGTGTGTTGGACCCATACAGCAGCAATTTTAAGATATCCACAGTCTATTAAGGAATACTATCTAGCAGCACTTTAAGTAGGATTTGATTCCTCCTTAATTAAAGGAACTAGTTTATTTCATTCAGTGGCACCAGCATAGAGAAAGGTATTCGTACCCATCTTATAGAGAGAAAGTACCAAGCGACAACAACAGAGAAAGTCAGGCAACATGTATCCCTGACATCAGAGGTGATATAATTTATTTAAATTGTTTGTTCAAAAGAACTAGGATTGATAGTTGAACTGCGATACCTCAACATTAGAATAAGATTGTGAAAATGACACAAGACATAAATGAGAAGTAAAGAAGAACCTGCTCAGGCAGATCAAAGAGACACCAGGGAGGAATCTCTTTCCTTTGTCTTCATCTGCCTATACTGTACTTGTTCAAGGACTTTGCTCGGGGTAGAGCAGATGAACCCTTGTAAATCCAATTGCTTTGAGAAGAAGTGATTACGACCCTCTGCCGAGAGGGAAGCAATGACCGCTGCGACAGGAAGCTGCCGTGCCAACATGAGTCCTACTGGGTCAGTTTCAGAGGAGCAACGCCAGAACTCCCACTACTGTTGCATTGTCTGGTGACATCAAGACAGAAAACAGGCCACATTGGAGCGCTAACTAAATTATCCCTGAGTAATTTTAAACTAGCTATTAAGGGCTGAATGGGTAATTGTGTGGGAGAGTTAGACCTGGGAAGCTGAAGGACAGAGACTGAAGCATCTGGAAGGCATTAAGACAACAGGCCAAGAGGGTC
Source organism: Helicolenus hilgendorfi (assembly GCA_916700815.1). Classification (NCBI taxonomy): domain Eukaryota; kingdom Metazoa; phylum Chordata; class Actinopteri; order Perciformes; family Sebastidae; genus Helicolenus; species Helicolenus hilgendorfi. The sequence continues at coordinate 10,641 of CAKALG010020051.1, read as the reverse complement.
AATTCAGCAGGAGATTCATTAGGCAAGCTGTGAGCCTGCTGTTTGTATTGGTAACTTGTGGGACTGCATCTTGTTAGCAGGATATTGTCTCCACTGCACCATGCTGATGCTGAGATTGGTGGCAATTTTGAACACAGCTTCAGGAAACAGAGGCTGGAAAGTCACATTGTAAATGCTGCACATACTGTAAATGCCTAAAGTGTGGAGATAAAGTATGTGCATTACGCATCCACACAGCAGGGATGAGCTATACCAAGCTTTGGAGGTGCAATTTATTGGAGGGATAAAAACTAATTAACGTGTTAACATCTAAATAAAATCCTCCAAATCTATTAAACCTGTAGTTTGTAAAAGAGCAAGCACCTCAGCTCTGAAGGATCCTTTTCCCATGAAAAAGGTTGACAGGGCAATGTGTTGGTCAGGGAGCAACACAAGCTGACCTCGGATTAACCACAATAATGTAAACCAGCTGGTGGTTTATCAGGAACTCACTATGACCCCCCTCCTCTGAACAAGGATGGAGCATCAAGAACAAAGAGGCTGCACATGAGGTCATGACATGTTTCTAACTGTACAGCAGCACTCTGACCCGACTGGCCCGACTCCATGCTGCGTATTTACAATAGGTGCAGAAACATAGTCGGGTCGTCCTCGCTACACCTTGAAAATGAACGTGCGACGAGAGCGTTTTCACAGGGTCTGCTGAGTTTGATTTATATCCCGCTGCCTGGTGGATTAGGCAGGGTGGGCGTCATAAACATCTGTAATGTCATGATCAATGATCTGTCATTTTATGATGGATTGAAAACAATCACTGAGATGGAGACGGGTCAGTCACACATACAGTGCATTATCGAGTATTACAGCATCATAAAATCACCACCTGTTGTATTTACTGCTGCATGTTTAAATACAAATAAATCACCTAATATCACTCTGATAAAGGTGGAATATACAAAACAGGATAATAACCAAGAAAAATTAATACAGCTTTCTTGTTAATTTCAAGATAATCTACATAACAGTCTAGTACTGAAAAGATATGTTGATTATTTGATTAGTAAATCGACCAAAAATGTATGTTTGTCAGGGCTGCAACTACCAATATTTTAGATGCATTAGATGGAGGCCCGGTGCGTCTCATACCAAAGGCCACTGCCCATCCGTCGGTATTTGACGCCCTGGGAGTGAGACCAGGCTAGCTGGCTCTATTTTTTTTCCCCATTTGCCATTAGACTACAACATAATTCAGTTAATCAAAACAAAACTAATATGAACTACGTCTTAACAAAAATAATCTTCATAACAGGTGATCTGGCAGAGAGTGTTAAAGCATTCATTTCAGCCATTAAGAACTGCTGCTCAGCTATGTGGCACCAACACAGTATTAAAACGCTGTTATCTCACTTGACACTGCTGTCATTTTGAATTATTTCTGAGTGGTTGATTCGACTGGTCTAGACACGACAGCTTTTGAATAATTAAACATGCTTTGCTCCCAGTGTGACTGTGGGCATGGCCCCTAAATAAAATGAAAGTACGACTGTCCACACGCATGATGTCCAACAGAGGGCTGAACAGATCAACGGGCAAAGACGGGGCAACGTAAACGGCTTATAGGTGTGCCTTTAAATAGTGTTCCAACACACTAAGCCATTCAGCATGGTCTGCATTAAAGCCTGGAACAAAAGCAGAGAGGGAAAAGCAGATGCAGGCTCTACTCCCTGAACCCATGATCCGTCCTGATAGGCGCATAATGAGAACCAGACAAGTGTTCACACCATAACACATACAAATCCCCATTCATTATTCATGGCAGATTACCCTCTTCATTAAGGCAGAGGCGGGGACCAGGGGACAGAGAGAGCGAGAGAGAAGAGGAGGGGAAGTCGGTGTACGAAAGTGTTACGGGATGAGAAGCAGCCAAGCAGCTCTGGCCCGCCTACACTACCGGGGTTAAGGCATGCAAGCCGTCAAGCTAACTGGCATCCAGATAGGACAGAGAGGACCAGAAACCATGACGAGACCAGGCAGTTTCTGCTGTATAAAGTTCAGGTCCCTGTGGCCCGCAGCTCTGCATTCTGCTTTGATACTGTAAAACACAATGTGACAAAGCCCTTCTGCGGGAGGCTGGAGAATGTCAGCGTACCAGAACCGACACTAAAGCGGCAAGACAACTTCTACCACCAGGCCCAGCTAACCTCCAGCAGCAGGATGAAGCTGTTTTTTGGTTTTACGTCACAATCTAAAACCTTTTTTAAACATAAAGCTAAAGTCTGACAGGGAGTTCAGTCTTTTCAGATATCCTTTGTCAGACTTACTGCACAAGCCATCTGGTACATTTAAAGACAATGAGTCCTTAACCATGTCAAGATAGGTCAGATGGACCTGATCAAATAAGTTCACTAAGTGGATCGTAACTACTTGTGTTGCTAAAGCTGTGTTATTTCCTTAACCCTTTAAGACCCACAATAGACACATTTTTGAGATAGCAGGTCAACAGTAGATGTCACATAGAAGTGGTGTTCATCATCTGAAAGCTGGGAACCTGAAGATTCATTTGAGATGCAGCTCAGCACTATGTGACAAGTTGTTCTAGGTTTTCTTTTCCATGATACCAGTATCTTCACTCTAGCTTTAAAACTGAACCCACTACAACCTCTGAAAGACAGAATAGATCGATACTTAACGTCTGTGTATTAATACAATATTGCCATTGAAATATCGCGATACTATGCTGTATGGATTTTTTCCCCCACGCCTACCTCATACTGAATCCATCTATACAGTCTAGTCTCTAGGCTTCTGACATGTGGGTTTTGCATGTTTAATGGCGGTGTTTAACATTGGCTGCACGCCCTAAAAACAAATCTTTCCATCAGAACAGGGAGAAGTGTGAACGTGAAGGCTCTTTTCAGTGAGTGATTGATGGTGTGTTGTTGTGAAACGCTCCGCCAGGGCCCGAGCTGTGGGCTTTGTCGAGGCTGGCAGGTGAGAGAGATTACCTGTTGGTATAGAGGTCCTACATGAGGGAAGGTACAGGCTCAGACAGGCAAGATGGATGACCTATTTGAAAGCTTGCTCGGCTCAAAAATTAGCCCCGCACTGGAAATGTTATCCGTGTCTATAATAGATTAGTAAGAGAGATCTATCAACACGATCTTCCCTGACATTAAGACTCTAATGATGCCTGAACGTGAGTCACTAACTGCAGTTCAATCATTGAAAGCCTGCATTGATCTCGTAATCCATCATTTTCTTTAATTTTCTATTGAGATACTAAAGCACACTACACGTATAAAATCCAACTTCTCAAGTGCACTGGTACATCATTTGAATAATTACATCAGTGATGATAAAATCACTACTTGGGCATGCTGCAGCACAAAAGGCTAATTTAACAATATCCCCAATGTATTTTAAGGGCGAAATATGACAGGCATATTTGTTATGCTTCTAAGCTGGCTGGATGGTATGACATTCCGCAAGCAAACCACAGCAATACACATTATATAAGAGCAATAACTCTCAGTGCTTGTGAGACTACGTGAGACTGCCCTCGGTAAGTCACAGCACAATAGGCCTGTTCATTTTGTAATTATGTCTGACCTGTAGGTACTCGACAGAGCCACCCTGATGGAGCTGCCATTCACAGTGCGGATTTACATGGATTTTAAATCATTATGGTGTAGACAAACACCATTTCACCCATCTAAATCCTTTTAGCTCTTACAATGGACACATATGAAGTGTATTGATTCGTTTCACTGAGCAGAGTTAATGAACAGGGACACCAATGGGAATTACATAATCAGTCCTGTAGGCAGGATGTGACAGTAGAAAATGTAGGTATACAGGCTGTTTTCATACACTGTTCGTAACTATACCTACGAAAAGTTGCCATTCTGCCATTCCACGAAATAAATTTGTATGTAATCCACATAAATGTGAACTAGGAAGTATAAAGAACGAAAAACGCTGCATAGGGAGGAAGGCGGGGTGGACGGAAGGGTAAAAAAACACCAGACCTGTGCCCAGCAGACCGGTGTTAGTACCACATGTCAAACCTATAACTAATTTGTTTTGTTGCATAAACCTAACTAAGTTGTTTCCTGCAAAGACGGAAGTTTATTTTGAAAAGACTGGAGCGGAAAAATTGACACGTGCGTCACATGCTGCTAGACATTCGAAGGAAGATGCACGAACAATGAGGAATGGCTTTTCCTAAGATATCAAACCGTTGTATTAGGATACATTGTAAACTAGATCTACTGTCTCTAGTAAATAGTTTCATGGAAAACAGCTGCTGTTTCTGTGGACTGTTTGAGATATACAAGTCCCCAGTTTCCCAGATGTGATTCGTAGAAGCTTTACTACACAGAGCAAGAGAAAGCAAGTTTGCCAAGTGCTGCTGTTCCTGCAAAAGGATCTCACAAAGCTCCAACTGGAGCCCCAGGCACCCCCAAAGCTCACATCATCCTTTCTTCACCGATAAATAACAGCCCAATGAGTCTTCTAACTTGCACCCAAGTGAGTGAGTGATGTATACATGTGAAGCCAGAAAAGCTTGGGACTAAACACTGATAGAAACGGTAGTAGTACGATACTGAAATGTCTTGGTAATTGTATAGTCAAGAAGTTAATAAAACTTACTGTAGGAGAAGGTGAGGCGTGGAGTGACATCGCTCTCTGTGACAGCTGTATGAAAGCAACCAACAAGGAGGACAGTGTAGGCTGGGAGACAGAGCCAAGCCATACTCATTGTCCACATGCCTCCTCCGGACCGCCAGCCAACTTGCAGTATTTGCCTTTCAGGTTTTTGGGGAATTCATGAAGAGCGTCTTTTTAAAGCCGTGTTTATTTTCTCTCTCTCTCTCTCTCTCTCACTCTCTCTTCCTGCAGCTCCAGGCTCCTTGAATGGAAGTCCTATGCACTGTGGTGGTGGAGTCGGAGCACTCCTCTGGGCCTGCAGAAGAAGATGATGCTGGTTGGGAATGACGATCTGATACCTCAGAACAAGACAGAAAGTCTCCACCTATCAGCCTCCATGCGTTCGCAGCACCGCCGGGTCTCAGCTGAGATCTGTGAAGATGAAGGAACAACATAGAAATTAGTGCTTTGTATAAGCAGGCTTGTTTGTTTATTAGGAAGAATAAGTGGATTAACCGATGAGTCGAAAATTAATTGGAAACTATTTTGATAATCGATTAGTCGTTAAGACATTTTTTAATTTTGCTGCTTTTCGTTGTCATATACAACAGTTAATTATCTTTGAACTTGATCTGAAACAATCAATCGATTTATCGATTAGTTGTAAACTATTAAATTAACCAATTGATTAATTGGTTTGATTAATTCTTTAATAAAAATTCAAAATTCTCTGATTCCAGCTTCTTAAATGTGAATATTTTCTGTTTTTTTTACTCCTCTATGACAGTAAACTGAATATCTTTGAGTTGTGGACAAAACAAGACATTTGAGGACGTCATGTTGGGCTTTCTGAAACACCGATCGACATTTTTCACCATTTTCTGACATTTTATAAACCAAACAACTAATCGATTAATCAAGAAAATAACGACAGATTAACATACAATGTAAATAATCGTTAGTTGCAGTCCTACTTTGAACTAGCCAAAACAGACATTTAAGGATGTCAACCTGGAAAAATGAGCAAACAATAATGCCTTTTCACTGATTCTTAACATTGCACAGACTAAACAATTTAGTTATTAATCAAAGAAATATTGGTGGATCGGTAATGAAAATTCCTTAAAATTGGTGAAATTGAAGCATCATCCTGTTCAATAACTAAGCCCTATAAGCTGTGGTGCTAATAGGAGCACTATGTTAAAAACAGTGTATTTCCATGTGACAGTGTGCTGAGTCCTTATAATACAGTAACAAAACTCTTACAATCATGACATATACCATTTGACGGTTTGAATGTTAAAGTGCCTCAGGACAAAATCAAAGTCGTACTTTCTCCATCTGTGGGGCTCAAGATGACCTTTGACCACTCCACACTACAGATCTGACATTATTGCTTTTAGTTTCTGTTCAGATGAATGCGCAACGGATATCACTGTAGTGATCATTAACAGAATACTACATGAATGAGTGTTGCTGCAGAACGTGTTTGAGCACAATGCTCCAGGTCAGGTTCATTTGATAATGTTGGCTACTGACAAAACAACCTTACACTCCCAAATCTCCATATCTGAGCTGCACGTACCTGCTCTATTGTGCACCGCACAGCAGAGAATAGAAACTAGAGATATCTCGGAAATCTTTGTTAGAGCTTAAAGACAATGAAAAGGTGTGACAGCCCAATAACAGCTCATATTACAGGAGTTACAAGAGTTTCTGTCCCACAGTTATCCGTGGTTGAACTTTAGTTTAATTACTGCGTGTTGAGATGGCGTTTATACATTATTAACCACTGATACTGTAAAATGTTTTGATTCCCACAGGTCATAGAGGGCTTAAGTTCTGCCTGTTTGCAGTTGCAAAGAGGAATTTCTGGAGATAAAAGCCGACAAAGTTGGTTAAATATTTGCACAGGCCTGCTGTTCCCTTTTCCTCAAATCAATATAGATGACTGCAGTTTAACTTTTAGGTTCTTTTGCCATGTAAGTTGACACTGGCGAACCTCCTTTATCCACAGCGTCTACAGTGATTCTTAAGAAAACACCAGAACAAAGCCACAAGACAACTATTATACCAATAATGCAGATTAGCTGAACGTAGTGAGACGTGGAGGGGAATTCAATACAGACATCCCAGTTACAACTGCAAACGCTCCATTACAGTTGCCACAGGGAGGTCCTCATTAAATGCAACCAACGCCAGATTCAGTTTCATGTGAGGTACAGCAATCAATAGCAAAGAGGTAGCGAGTGAATCTATTCCTGGTTTCTATCGAGGGGCTCCTGACTTTTAGTCAATAAGCAGTCTGACGCTTGTTGCAAACACAGACATCTCCAAATCTGAGCAGGGAAGATGACATTTGAAGGAGCAGGAAGGCCATGATAAAGGCCAGAGAACAAGACAGAGAGAGGGATATTTCACATTATACTTGAATATGAGAAACACAGACGGACATACAATATTCTGTCAATTTAGTCTCCAAAAGGAGGAATAACACTTAGTGAGGCAAAGGGCACAATAAGTCTTCTTCCTCTGAGTTAAGTTTGAAATACAAGTCTGAAAATGTAAAAATGATGTAAACGGGAGAGCCAATAAATCAAAATTCCTCTAACCACTGGTGTACAGTCCAGATTTGTAAAAGCTATTACAGGAAATATAATCAAGGATGTCTGAACATGAGAGAATTTCAACCTACAGCAGCGGGACTGTGAGTCTAAATGATCATGATGACAAAAGCAGATGAGGTTGTGAGCTTCTGCTTTTAAAACTCCAGGCTAGGTCACCGTCTGAAGTTTCTTGGACAACGCCCCTTACCAGTAGTCGACGTGATGTCAGTGGACTATAACGTGTAATAGACGAGGAGGGCATCATTAGCGTCCTTTGTGTGGAACAATTCAAAGAGAGACGCCACTTGGGAAGCTAACATTAATTCTGGGTTGGTGTGACAGTCAGAAAAAGAGGCCCGCATGCATCGAGCTGAATCCAACTGAGGTACGTAGAGAGAGCTCGACTCAGCGTGAGTGAGAGAACAAGGGCCCCTCTGACAGCACAGAAATCTATATGCAACTCTGCACTTCACTGCTCTCTCCTGCATGATGCATAAACTGAATCATCCCTTTCACTCCCTACACAGATGTGATAGTGTGCTCTGGCTGTGGATGATACTCTCCCATCTCTCAGTCTATGATCTCCTCTTAAATCTGTCCATGGTTTCTTTCTATATCCCCTCCAGCAACATGTCTGCCTTATCTGATCAGTTTGACACATATCATACGTCAAACTTTTAGCACAGATTATAAAACATGGGAGGTCTAATCAAAGGCATAGATTTGGTTTTATTAGTGGGAGGACACCTTTAAGTCTCGGGTTCTTCAACCAGACTACGTGAATGTTATTTTTCTGTACACATTTGTATGAACATGGCAAATAACACATTATAATAAAAACTTGTGCATTCCACGAGGTTAACAAAAGTATAGAAATGTGGCCTAAATTACTTTAATCAATTATTACTCAACTTGAAAAGTATATGTAGTTTCATTAAAGGTGCTGTGTGTGGGATTTGGCGACATCTAGTGGTGTGGTTGCAGATTGCAACCAACTGAGAACCCCTCCGCTCACTCCTCCCTTTCCAAGACTGCGGTAACGTAAGTGCAAAACCATGGTAACACCGTTCGCTTCGATCACAGGCCATCCTTACCATAATAACACTACTTTAGGACCAACGTAAGTCAGACGGTGGCTGATGGTACAACAGTTTTGCACTCTGCAGCTCACCGCAGTGTCACAAGTTTGTCGAAGAACTACGGTGGCCTTCAGGTAACGTAAAAACGTGAAAAGCTCTCTCTAGAGCCAGTGTTTGGTTTGTCTGTTAACTACTGTAGAAAGATGGAGGGGCGACATGGCAGACTCTGTGAAGGGGACCCGCTCCCTATATAGATATGAACGGCTCATTCTAAGATAACGAAAAACACAACAATTCTTAGTTTCAGGTGATTATACACTAATGAAAAATATTATATTCTGTTTCTGCTAATAGATCCCCCAAAATATTCCACACTGCTCCTATAAAGAAGAACTGGTAAGGATTGAGATAATAATGTATTAACATCTCTAACCACAAACCACAATAAACAAACAAACACATTAATAAATACATAAAATAAAAGCACAAGACTTAAAGGTTGAAATACAGTTTTAGTCTTTTAAAATCAATTCTCGTCTCAGGAACACATTGCTTTAGCTTTGATAGATGTTCAATAGTGTCTTTCATTCGAATACATAACATTAGACGTCGCCTTCGAGTCAAAACAGATATGTCATACAGTGTATTTTTTTTACCAAAACGATGCAGTGGAGGGTGAGTAGTTTTTTGAGTAATGTCCAGACGAGTTTCCTGTCAGACTGTGGCCAACCCCAACAACCTCCATCAATCAGAGGATTTAACCAGCATGCATGTGGCCGGAAAGAAGTTCAACAGGCTCTCACTACTGCTCACAAAGCTTATGTCGCTATAAGTGCAGGGCAATAATTGAAGAATTAATTAACATTTTTTATCAACTCAGAGCTTCCCTCACCTGGATTATCATGCCTGGACAGTAGGTGTACATGTAGGTGACAAATTAGGAAGTAACACTTAACAATACTGTACACCAAAATGTGAGAAGTTACCAGGGAACTAATGAGGAACCACACACCGGTTTTTCAGATTACCTGTCTCATGCACTTCTGTCAGGATATAGTGAGCGTTTTATAAAAATGACTTTTTTTAGTCATATTTGCTCCATTTCTACCCACTGCAGCTTTAGTGATTCATTAACATAAGATCTCTGAGTCTGTTCTCTGGTAACTCATCATTATCTACTGTTGACCTCATTAGGAATTATTAGAGAAGTAGTTATCAATGATTCATCAGTTATAAATTCGTTCCTTATTTGTTCTTCTCTCGTTCCTCAATTCACTTATCATTAACTAATCATTAGCTACTCTATACAACTTGATTAGGAGCTACTCATATGTTTGTGTTCAGATTGTAAAGTGTAAAATACTTTGAAATGATGTGAATGGGGACATTCCTACTGGAAAATTAAGTTTGAAACTGAATTGTGAGTTTTCGGGTGGGAAATAAGTGGCACAAAAGTTGTCACTTATTGAATGATGGGACATTGGCGTTTGCTCTCCAGCCCATCATCCACACTGTATAAGTAATAGCAATAGTTTTGGCAGTCCATGAAGTGAAAATAATTAGCTGAAGAAGGGGAAGAGACCATTAAATGAAGCAGTAAGAGGCTCTGCTGGGAACAGGGAGTGAGTTCCACACAACAAAAGAACTGAATCAATAACACATGTGGTTGTAATAAGAATAAAACTCCCACAAATAGGCAACTCTGTCAAAATGAAACTGAGAGCTTACACAATAAGTTCAATTGCAAAGTGAAATTTACTATTTAAACTGTCTCAAAAAGTTAAGAGCATTTCATATTAAAAGACATTTGACATCTTATTTCCTACACTGTAAAAAAAAATCTTCACTGTAAAGCATGTCAACAAAGAGGAAATAGGTTTTATATTTAACAGATGATGGAAATTCCCAGCACTCTTTACTAGTCACTTCCTGTAATACAGCTCCTGGTATACAGTAAAACCCTCTGAATGAATGGCAGACTGTCCAATGACAGCACTACTTATAGGACTCTGAGTATTATAAATAGCAACACTGCGTATACTGCTGAAACAGGTGGCACCGACATTAGCATTTGCCATCCGAGTAGAGTAGGAGGGGTCAAGGCTATCTGGATTCTACACACACAGCCTGTTGACTGGAAACGTGTTGACTGATAAATACGACCTCTTGGCATGCCTGTCATCTCAGGAAGCCACCTGTACACACACACACACACGGCTGGCCGCCTACGTCACACTCCTCAGACAACTCCGGTCCACATGCTCCCAGATGTGGCCTTCAACCTGTTCACAGCACTTCCCCTCTTG
>CAKALG010020048.1:0-11255 GCA_916700815.1 Helicolenus hilgendorfi | reverse complement strand
AACTCCGACACTGAAGAAGACGACTTCAATGGTTTCAGTGCGCAGGAGGAAGATGAACATAGCGATCGGTGACTTTTCTGGTAGGCTAACGGGCTACGGCTAGTAGGCTGGTTATTTTTCAAACCAGCAGTGTTATTGCCATGTTACGTTACTGTCGTTTTACTGCCGTGTTACTGCTGTGTAACTGCCGTGTTACAGGCATTGTTCAGAAAACAAGCATTTCGTTAATTAAAATTTTTTTAAAAAAACTTTATTTGTACCGTCTTTCTGTGTAAATATCTCATGTTACAACGTGGACACCTGCGGCTTATAGACAAGTGCCGCTTATATATGTACAATTTTTATTTTATTTTTAAATTTAGTTGGTGCGGCTTATATTCAGGTGCGCTTAATAGTCCGGAATTTACGGTACTTTGTTTTTTGTCCCATCACATTTATGGAGTTTCGGGCAAACTATACTGCCTGACTTCTTCTTTTGCTCCTGTCATAATTACTACGGTCGCTAGAGGGCGCTGTTGTCTACTTTTATTCCACTCTTTTAATTATCGCCCATTTGATTCACTGATTAAAAACCTACTAGTAGGTGTAGCATGCCCCTATGACCCACATCTATCAGGATCATAACCACTGATAACACCCATTTAATGACCTGATAACTGGCTGAGCATTAAAGATATTTCCCCTCAGAAGTTGGTAGAGACCAAAATCAGAGCTAAAAAGAAAGTAAATATTGAACTTTTTTCAGAGCACAGACCAAATCCACTCCATTCTTTCCTTTCACAATAAAAGCCCCAGACATATAATATTCACAGGTGAGTATGTTTGTATTTTGGTGTTGCTTATTCATCACACCTCTGCTTTCATCGCTACCTGAAACTGAATAAGTGGCAGAAAATGGACGGATAGATTTCTTTCAAAATGACCAGTCAACAAAAGAAAAAGTGTTTATTATCAAAAATTCAACTATTCCCAGATGTTAGATAAAAAAAAAAAAAATAGCCAACATTTGAAACAATTTTCAATGATACAGGACGACATGTCAGAGTTATTAATGTTTCCATGGAAACATTCAATGGAAGCTGTCATCTGTGTGAATAAACACCTCCGCACTGTTAGTTTGCAAAGAAAAATGCAGCTGAATGGAAAAAAGGACAACATGTACCAGAAGGTTTTCTTTTTTACTCTTCCTTTACTCCTTTTTCAGACATTTTCCACAGCTCCCAGATCTACATTTGCTCCTCCAGCCTTTCTTTAATGTGTTCCAGGCGACCGAATGATCACAAATTAATGCTGTTTGAAGAGGGAAATCCAATGTTCTCGTTTTAATGATGGCGGTGTGTTAACCCTTTGTGATCTGTGTTTCACTCTGCAGGTGATGAGCAGTCGTTTCTTGCCCTACGAGACCATAGTGACCGATGCTGTCCTCAGCCTGGATGAAGACACAGTGTTGTCCACCACAGAGGTATCTTGTAATATAATACTGTCTCTCTTTCTATCTGCCTCTTCTCTGTCCCGATAGTCTTGTCCTCTTGAGACAAAACAGATCCAAACTCTCTCTTTTTTGTCCCAAAAGCAACTCTCTGATCGCATTTTCTCTCATTTTTTTATCTCTCTGTTTGTCCCTGGTGTTTTCAAGTTATCGCTCTGCAGCTCGATTCTTAAAGCGCTTAAACTACTTTAACTTTTACTCCCAGTGCCTTACTGTTTTCCCCTCTCCTCGTCTGCCTTTCATTCCATCTTCCACCTCATGTTTTGGCGCCTGTAATCAAACCGTACCTCCCGAATTCCCTATACCGTTATGGGCATTTTTTGTTCCACATGCTGTCGGGACTGTTCCTGTTTTTTTTTTCCCGGGGACACGTTTTGGCGCGGCACCATGGGAAGCCAGATGCTGCTTTGAACAGTGTAGAATTAGATCTCATAAAGGCTGTTTGTGCGGAGGATCAAGATGGCAAGGCAGAGCAGCCTGGCACTGAGGCGAAAATCCAGCCTCCCCCCCAAAAAACATCTAATCGACCCGTGTTTCTCCCCCATGAAGACGGTTGGATCGGGAACACAAACAATAAGTTTTAGGAACGTCGATGCCAGGAGGACAAGTTAAAAAAGAAATTCAGGCCAAAATTACCATCATAGACTTCTGAACAGTCTCTCCATCTATACACCCTTCCTATTCCCCTCAACAAGAACATTTCTTTCTCATTTTCTTTTGCTTTCTTCATCCTTAAAGGTGCAGTGTGTAGGATTTGGCAGCATTTAGTGGTGTGGTTGCACATTGCAACCAACTGAGTTCCCCTCCGCTCAATCCTTCCTTTCCAAGACTGTAACTCTGTTCGCCTCGCTCAGAGGCCATCCTTACCATAATAACAATGCTTTAAAAGTAACGGAAGTCAGACGTCAGCTGGCGGTACCGCGGTTTTGCACTCTGCGCTAACATTGATGCGGTTTCACAAGCGTGTCGGAGAACAACGGCGGCCGTCGGGTAACATAAAAACGCGAAAGGCTCTCTCTAGAGCCGGTGTTTGGTTTGTACCAGTGTTAATTTTGGCAGCTATTTTAGATTTCGTCGTTGTCTTAAGACGAAAATGCTCATTAGTTTTAGTCACATTTTAGTCATTTTTATCTTTTATAGTTTTAGTCGTTTTAGTGGTTGGCAACTCAAAACGTTTTAGTCAGCGAAAAAGTCATTCAATTTTTTGTGAAGATATAATCGCTCCTAATTTTGTCAGCTATCTTCTTTTAACCCTCCTGTTGTCTTTGGGTCAAATTTGACACGTTTTCAAACTACATTATTTCATAAATATGGATGTCTTTCACCTCATTTCCTCAAAATTACATGGATGGTTCCCTTATACGGTCTTTGCAAAAAACACACTTTCACACTGTCATTAAACATTTTTTTTATATTATAATATTTGTAATATTCTGACTAATCTTTGACATATACCGGTCTATGAGAATCCATCAACATTATTCCTCCAATTTTGAGTATAGTCCAAATAATTCATAATTTCTGCATTTTTTCCTAAAAAAAACGAGGTTTAATTTCATATAAATTCGGTTTATTATGGACCATGAATTCCAAAAATGCTTTAAAAACAGTGAAACCAGACCGGGTCAATTTTGACCCGGGAAGACGAAAGTTGCATGGTCGACTTGAAGGCAACGGGAGGGTTAATCTAATATTAGTCCTGTTTAGTCATGAAATTATATTGAACCTTTCTATCATTTTAGTCAAATTAATTTCACATAAAATGTTATGTTATTATCTGATGGAAAAACGCAGGTTGAATAATTAAGAATGCAGCTTTGCAGTTAGTTTGAGTCCTCCTGACTGCTCATAACGATGTCCAGTCACACCCACCAGTCCGTAATGAAATCGCCAATCCACCCACCCAGCATGTAAACGTATGCGTTACTCAACCACCCGAACCAACCAGTAAACCGCCAACTTTATGCATTATAGCAGCACAATTTTACTGGGCTGAGCTGTGAGACAAGAAGGAGACGAGGACAGAGACGATGAATATTATATTCCATTTCTACTAATAGATCCTTTGAAATGTTGCACTGTTCCTTTAAGAGAAGATGGTGAGAAGCAGAGTTGTCCTTCACAATAAAATGCATCCAGTTCTTCTGATTGATTTTCCATGATGTTGTTTGTTTTTTGGTCCAGTATGCCCAAACTTCCAGCAACACTTCCTTTTGATACTGGTTCAACCATTGAAATCTTTTTTTTTCCTTGTTAATGTTTTATCATTCAACTACCTTCTCTTGCATTAAAAGCGAGAGCAAAGGAGAGTCGGAGCTCTTCTTCTTCTTCTCCTTCGGGATTTGGCAAATTCTGGCAGGAAGAGGAGATAAAAACTGATGTGTATTGTGCTTTATGGTGGATTTTGACATAAGTATTCATTAATATAAGCACCCTCTCAGTGTAGTATAGTCTGGTTATATGCGGTGTAATGCAGAACGGGCTGTTTGTGGAGCAGCTGAGGCCTTTTTGATGTTTTCATCTAATTATTTGATTGAATGCTTTGATCGCCGCCGCAGAAGAAGCTGCTTATAGGACAGACTGCTTTGTGTTTGATGAGCTTTTGCCTCTGTTGTATTTTCACTATGGCATATTTGAGTGTGCACTTCCTTTATTAGTTCTCCCTGTTGTCTCTTTCTTTCCCTCTTTGTTGTTTTCCTGTTTATTGTAAATAGAAAATGAATCTCAACTAAATTGCATTTCTCTGCATTTCAAAGGAACTATTTCATGCCATAAAGGGAAACTCTGAAGGTTCATGCACACCTTCGGTTTCTTGTAGTCAGGAGGAAATGTCCACAGGCAGGAGAAGAGAGAATTCCCTCTTAATGTCTTTTTACTCGCAGTGAACTTTATGGAGAAATACAACATTTATGAAGGTCTAAGGCCCGAAAAGTTCTCAATAAAGTTCATTGCAAGTAAAAGAACAGTGTGTGGGAGTTCTTTCTTCTCCTACTTTAAATGTAAAAATCACAGAATACCTTCAGGAATACTCCTGAAATAATGGCTCTATTAATGGTTAATAAATCATTTACTAATGCTCTGTATATAAGAGGAACTTTTGGGTTGCCAGGTTGTGGAAAATCCCTCTGGCAGGCGTTTGTCCTTTCTATTTGGTAATAATGCAATTATAAATATTGGCAACCCATTACTCAACACGTATGAGTTTCACACTTCTTAATAAGCCATCAAGTCAGTTATAGAGTTAGTTATTAATGTTAATAAGTTAATTATAAATAGATCAAAGCCCAGATAGGTAAAAGTACTGGTTAAACAATTGAAATAGATTGCTAAAAAGCTCTAAAATTCTCTTTACATCCTGACAGCAATCAATAAATAAAGTATTCTGACAGAAAGATATTTTAAAAAATGAATATATGTGGTTGCCGCAGGACTGTACTAAGCTACCTGCCCGTGCACTCATTGCGCGTCACCGAAGTCTTCCACAAGCTGCTGGCTTGACAGCTGTGCGTACTAACAATAGCTGTGTTCGTTGTTTACGTTCATAATGGTAATTTTGGGGGAGTGGCTTTGAACGGACGGACTGTCAGTGTTGCAGACTTTGAAATGTTCTCTCCAGATTTAGCGACATTTGTAGCTGGTGGCTTCTTTTATTAGAAAGGAGTTGGCATCACTTGTTTTTTTCGGTCGCTTTATTTTGAAAATCTAGCTTGCTGGTTTCTCCAATGATATCTAACCAAGCCGGGTAATGATTGAGTTTATCTGACAGTTGTCTACAATAAGGTATTACCATGTTTAATAGAATTTAAAATGTATTTGTCTTAAGTTATCTGAATTCTGCGTCGCCTCAGTGGTGTTTACACACTGATTATTCATCTGTCAAAAATGTAAAATTATATGCATAGAGCTGTGTACTACTAGCTTGCAACAAAAAAAAGAAGAAGTTTTAAGAACGCGGCTGGAATAATGAGATTTTAAACATTCTTTTAACGCGAGCTGATTTTAACGTGCATGTTTTAAGTCACAAAAGGGAAGCTAGCGTTCGCAGCCATCGTGACAGTTTACAGTTTTCTTTTTTTCTTTTTTGTATGTTAAAGACGTTTTGTTCCACTGAAAACCTCAGGTCTTGAACTCATCAGGTATGTCAGAAAAAATATGTTGGTAGCCACTCTGCTGGAAAACTAAAGATCTATCTAGAAAGATAAACCTAGTGTCCTGCTGAAGGAGGTTAAAAAACACCATTTAAAAGGGATTTTTCCCAACCTGGCAACCCAAAAGTTATTCTTAATTGCTTCTAAAGCATTATTAAATGAGTTATTAACCCTGAGTAAATGAGTTATAACTCATAACGGATGAATTTCAGATCATGTTCTTCCTCATAATATGTTGAAATCTGTATTTGTGTCTGTCCAGGTGGATTTTGCCTTCACTGTCTGGCAGAGTTTTCCAGAGCGAATCGTAGGTTACCCTGCTCGCAGCCACTTCTGGGACAGCAACAAGGAGCGTTGGGGCTACACGTCCAAATGGACCAACGATTACTCGATGGTGCTGACCGGGGCTGCCATCTACCACAGGTATAGTTCGCGCTTCACATTGTCGTCTTGTGATCTGTAAAACTGGGTTCCAGTGCAGCTGTTTACCTGCTCACTGTTTCGCTCTGCTCTGCTGTTTCCTTTCATGTTTCTTGCTTCTGTTCTGTTCCCCTTCTGTTATACGGGGATCACAGCTTTGCTCTGCTCTGCTCTCCAGTGTTCAGTCGTCTTTCTTTTGATACAACACTTTGATGCAGTGATCTGTAGATTATAAAAGTAGGTGTGATGTTCAGTGTTGCACAGCCTCGGGAAACCAGTGTTTTGACACTGGGTATGTTTTATCCCAAAAAATGTCAATTTGTCTGCTACACAGCGTTTCATAGTTCCCGCATTTAGTTTTACTAGCAGCGCTGTCAGCTTTAATATGGCTTCACTCAGCTGTGATGGGAGCGGTCCATTAAGCTGGAGTCAGCCAATCACCGCAGCCAAACGCTTAATCACTTTCAATAACTCGGTCGTTCAATCCATCCGGGAAACTCGAGCAATCAGTCTGTTGATGAACTCAGAGTTCCAGTCAAAGGCTTCAACCTGGAACGTAAAGGTGTCTAAAACCTGTGCTTCATTTAAATTACATCATCTACGCAGTTCTCTGTGACATACGCTGCTCTTTATCCATCTGAAACTGTGGGATTATTCACCTTCACAGTGACATTTTCAGGCATTAATCCAACAGCAATCTTCTGAAAGTTTGTGAACATACTCAGCATCGTTAGAGTAGAATAAAAATGCAAATCAATATCCACTTTAAGGTGTGCAATTGGGAAAAGTGAAAAGGAAATGAAGAAAAAACCCTGATATTGAATCTGACCAGCTGTTTTTTTGTTCACAGACGTGCGGTTTTTCAGCCGATTAGACTGTTATCAGGTTATTAAATAGGCATTATCGGTCGCTATAAGCACCATAGATGTGGGTCAATAGGGGCCTACTGCACCCAATATTAGGCTTATCAATATCAAACCAATAACATTTAGGTGTCTTTGTGTTCCCAAGCATTAAGGTTTGTGTTGCCTAAACCTAAAGAAGTTGTAGTTTTGGTGAACTAAACCTAAAGAAGTTGTAAGTTTTGTTGCCTAAATCTAAAGAAGTTGTAGTTTCTGTTAACTAAACCTAAAGAAGTTGAAGTTTTGGTTAACTAAACCTAAAGAAATTGTAGTTTTTGATGCCTAAACTTAAAGAAGTTGTAGTTTTTGTTACCTAAACCTAAAGAAGTGTAGTTTTTGTTGCTTATACCTAAAGACATTGTAGTTTTGTTGCCTAAATCTAAAGAAGTTGTAGTTTTGGTTAACTAAACCTAAAGAAGTTGTAGTTTCTGTTAACTAAACCTAAAGAAGTTGTAGTTTTTGTTACCTAAACCTAAAGAAGTTGTAGTTTCTGTTAACTAAACCTAAAGAAGTTGTAGTTTTTGTTGCCTAAACCTAAAGAAGTTGTAGTTTTGGTTTCTTAAACCTAAAGAAGTTGTAGTTTTGTTGCCTAAATCTGAAGAAGTTGTAGTTTTTGTTGCCTAAACCTAAAGAAGTTGTAGTTTTGGTTAACTAAACCTAAAGAAGTTGTAGTTTCTGTTAACTAAACCTAAAGAAATTGTAGTTTTTGTTACCTAAACCTAAAGACGTTGTAGTTTTGTTGCCTAAACCTAAAGAAGTTGTAGTTTTTGTTGCCTAAACCTAAAGAAGTTGTAGTTTTGGTTAACTAAACCTAAAGAAATTGTAGTTTTTGTTGCTTAAACCTAAAGACGTTGTAGTTTTGTTGCCTAAACCTAGAGAAGATGTAGTTTTTGTTGCTTAAACCCAAAGAAGTTGTAAGTTTTTGTTGCCTAAACCTAAAGAAGTTGTATTTTTGGTTAACTAAACCTAAAGAAATTGTAGTTGTTGTTGCTTAAACCTAAAGAAATTGTAGTTTTGTTGCCTAAATCTAAAGAAGTTGTAGTTTTTGTTGCCTAAACCTAAAAAAATTGTAGTTTTTGTTGCTGAAACCTAAAGAAGTTGTAGTTGCTTTGCCTAAACCTAAAGAAG
Source organism: Helicolenus hilgendorfi (assembly GCA_916700815.1). NCBI lineage: Eukaryota > Metazoa > Chordata > Actinopteri > Perciformes > Sebastidae > Helicolenus > Helicolenus hilgendorfi. The sequence goes on along the minus strand of CAKALG010020048.1, from coordinate 3,168 downwards.
TTGTAGTTGCTTTGCCTAAACCTACAGTAACTAAGTGCTTTTGTTGCCTAAACCTAAAGAATTTGAAGTTTTGTTGCCTAAACCTAAAGAAACTGTTTTGTGTTCAAAATGTAACGTTTTATTCAGTTTTACAACATCTAACAATGTTTCGCTTTCACTTTACTACTTACTACATCGTAGTAGGCCCCTACTGACCCACATCTATGGCGCTTACAGCGAACACCTATTTAATGACCTGATAACATCATATCTGGTGCAACTTTACAATGTTTTGAAAATAGGCCATAAAAACAACTGTACTGTCAGTCTGCTTCATTTTCCATTTAAATGCTTTCACTTTTCGATTCTTAATCATTCTTAGACATGGCGTTTGTGTGACACCCTAGGCCACATATGCACACAAAGTGTACTTGACATATTGGATGTATGCACACATTGGTGTCATTAGTTTGGAGTCGTGGTTCTGTCCATCTGGCTCACAGTCTAATATCTGCTCTATATAGCTCTGCTCTTGGTCTCTAACAACTCCTGAGGGAAAGAAGGAAGAAGACTGTGTGCCAAAGTGCAAATCAAACCGCTCGAAGCTATTGTTTGTTCCAGCCTCCATCAAGCTGCTGAACTCTAATGCTAAATCTTAGCGCAATAGAGCAACGTGCAATAAATACACAAGCACTTTAGCACTTAGAACCTTTAACCTTTAATTCTTACAGGTTGTTTTTTAAGCTGCCGTTCTGTCAATGTCAAACATCTCTTCACCAGCTAGTCTCTGGACTCTTGGTGCCGAGCAGGAAGAAAGACAGCTCTCATCGTAATGAGATTCTATTATTCTAACTCCTTTCCGTCCTCTCTTGCAGGTACTACCATCACCTGTACACCAACTACTTACCCACTAGTCTGAAGGGCATGGTGGACCAGCTGGCCAACTGTGAGGACATCCTGATGAACTTCCTGGTCTCTGCTGTCACCAAGCTGCCGCCCATCAAGGTCACACAGAAGAAACAGTACAAGGAGACAATGATGGGACAGGTAAGAGTGTGTTGAATCCCTTCTCATGACTGGATCCGTGTTATTATTTTTTTTAAAGAGGACCTATTATGCTTATTTTCAGGTGCATACTTGTATTTAGGGTTTCTAGTAGAACATGTTTACATGCTTTAGTGTTCAAAAAACGCTTAACTCTTCCCATATCGGCTGTGCTGCAGCACCTCTTCTCAGCCTCTGTCTGAAACGCTCCGTTTTAGCGCCTGTCTCTTTAAGCCCCCCTCCCAAAAAAAAGCCCGGTCTTAGGGAGTTTAGCAGTACTTCTACCAATGACTGTATAGTTGTGACATCACAACCTTACGGAAGTCCTGATGGCTCGTTCAAAAGAACAGTGTGTAACATTTTGGGGGATCTAATAGCAGAAATGGAATATAATATACATAACGGTGTTTACATTAAAAAGCCTAGTCTGCTCTGATTGGTCAACCGAACTAAACTCTTCGGACTCCGCTCTAGCTCCGCTCGAACTAGCTTTGTTTGACGTGGCGTGCCAAACTAGCCGCTAAGCAGCTATTGAGCAAATGTGTTACTTGGTGACATCACCACGTTACAAAAGAAAAGGCGGGACTTCAAGCGAGGCGTTTCAGGCGGTTCAGGAGCAGAGTTTCTGTGGAGGAGAGTAACTCCCTTTTGCGTGAACTGTAACTTTGCAGACCTTTTACATGCACAAAAAACTACAACACTAAAGGAAAGGGAAAAAGCAAAAGGTCCTCTTTAATTTATTATGGCATTTCTTCACTTAAATGACTCATTAGCGCTTTTTGAAAGAGCTGCCAGTTTAGAGAATTGGTTTGCATTCAAGAAAAAACACTTTAAAGAATATGATTGAACTCGTAACAATCTTAGACTTATTACACAACCCACTTTGATTGTGTCCTCCTTTGTATGAACCGTGATTCATGCTGAAGCCAGCGTTGTTTTCCTCCCAACATCAGTGCGTGTCGTGGCCTTTCAGCTGGAACGAACTCTTGCTGCTTTATGAACAGCATGAATTATTCTCTTAAAGTCCTTCGGTGCGACCCGTGGGTAAACAGCACAAGTCACTTTACTGTACAGCGCAGAGCCAAAAGCACAGAAAGGAGTCGTGTCAGGTTTTTATTTTATGGCTTACGTCATAGTTTCTAGTCGGACTCCAGTCTCCCAAATATAGAATATGATCCAGCTGATGATTTATTGAGAAACATTAATGTCAGCAGTCCGTCAGTAATGGTTTTCTCTTGTCACAGTGTCTCAACTATGACTATGATTGAATGAAAGAATGAAGACGACTGTCATTGTCGGCCTTTTTCATATAATGAAATCATCATCAACACCACTTGTCACGTTCCAATAATAATCATTCATAGCTATTTGTTTTTAAGCAGATCTAAAGGAGTACAGACTAAAAGTGGATATTGTTCCTTTTTTTTTCATACGGTTGAATTGTTTGTGTTTAGGTTTATTTTTAGCCAACTATTCCAACAGTTATCCATTAGTTTTAAATAATTATTTCACTACTTTTAGTTAGTTCTTTCAACTGTTTAACCATTATATTTAGCTAATTATTTCACCTGTTTATCCATTAGTTTGGCTAATTATTTCAACTGTTTATCCATTATTTTAGCCAATTATTTCAACTATTTATCCGTTATTTTAGCTAATTATTTCAACTGTTTATTCCTTATTTTTAACTAATTATCTATTATTTTTAGCTAATTATTTCAACTGTTTATCCATTATTTTTAACTAATTATATATTATTTTTAGCTAATTATTTCAACTGTTTATTCCTTATTTTTAGCGAATTATGTCAAGTGCTTATCCATTATTTTAGCTAATTATTTCAACTGTTTATCCATTATTTTTAACTAATTCTCCATTATTTTTAACTAATTGTGTCAACTGTTTATCCATTATTTTTAGCTAAATATTTGGATGTTTATTTTCCTCTTAAACACAAATGTGTCGATATATAAAGTAATAACTTTTTACAATTCTTTTCAAATTGAATTGAGCTACTCCACAATCTTACCGTGTACCCTATGGTCTCTATAAACAGATTCTGCATTCATATGTAGATGAATGTATGAAATGTAGTCCGCGTAGTATTGACCAATCACGGTTGAATGCAAGTTAACAGTCTGTGTG
>CAKALG010020045.1:3743-15360 GCA_916700815.1 Helicolenus hilgendorfi | reverse complement strand
GAGGCGGTACTGCTGCAGCGCTGCCCAGAGGCCGGGGGGCAGAAGTGCAGAGAGAGGTGCACAAAGTGATGGGATGGATGGATAAGTGAGAGGGTGTTGAAGATAATCAGAGACAGCAGCCGGAGGAATTCGAGGACAGGAGACAGAGTTGCTAACTCTACTTTCTGCTCTGTCGGATCCTCTACTTTGGCCTTCGCATCCTTGATCCTCTCGGCTTTTACTCCCCACACCTCCCCCCTTCCCTGCTCTCTTCTTTTAAGGAGGATTGGAGTTTATTCCAGACAATCCACCCCAGTTCAGGAAGTGGAACGAGAGGGACTCAGGGAAATGCGGGATCATGGACGGACTTCCGAGGGGGAAAATCGTATCACAATAGTGCTGGGACTCTTATCAGATTTAAGTGAAGGGGTTTGAGGTTTATAAAGCCAAGAGCTCGGGCTCAGTGGTAAACTTTTAGATTGGCGGAGAGTGGGGGGGATGCACTGATTATTGAAATGAGTTTGAGCCTTAAGGAAGAGAGAGCGACAAACATAGACGCATCATGCGTCACTACTGCAGCATCCTGATTAGCTCTTAACTAACACTGAAACAAGGGGCAAACTGCACTGCTGTATGCAGACTCCATATAAACAACAGTAAAGGACAGGTTATATTGAATTCCACTAGTCACTGGCAGAGAAAGGAAGTCCCTCCAAGATTTTAACTTTACTACAGACACAGACCTGATGCCAGCCTTTAAAGAAACTGTTCAACATTTACTTTTCACCATCTTGTCGACAGTTGGATGAACGAGTCGATGCAACTCTTATGTTTGTGTGTTATGTGTGGAGTTATGGTTCGTAACATAGACTGTAGCCTATGTAAGAAGTGGATGTATTCACCGTGACGTCACCATTGGCCTGCTGTTTTGAAGCCTCGAGTTCGGCATTTTGGTCATCAATACCTTGTTTTTTTGCAACCGGAATTGACATGAGAGGGTGGAGCTAAGTACACGAAAGCTGAATAAGACATTTTCAGGTGACCAAAAAGGTTATAATTAACTTTCAATAACTGAAAACGCAGCAACTCCCACATGCCGTGGTAGCGACCTGTCAATCACAAGGTAGCCACGCCCTAAAGCGTACCCTGCTTTATGGTCTATTTGACTCTAAATGTGACCATCATTCACTAAATGAACATCATGCTGTATTGAAGAAGACTTGAAACTATAGCGATTGAGACCATAAACTCATGTTTACAATGTTTACTGAGGTAATAAATCAAGTGAGAAGTAGGCTCATTTTCTCATTGACTTCTATACAATCAGACTTCTTTTTGCAACCTGACATCTACAAGCACCTCTAAAGCTCATTAATTAACATGATGTATCTTGTTTAATCCGGACACAAACAGAAATGTAAAAAGTAAAGCTTGTGATTCACTTATTTACTTTCTTGGCAAGAGTTTGATGAGAAGGTCTGTACTACTTTCCACTAAATATGAAGCTAAATGAGAGAACAAGTTTCCCCGAATGTCCCCAAATTCATCTACAATCAATGCCTTAACATAACAACCCTGCCTTCTGGGTTAGCGCTGATAGGATTCATGATTTTAGCACTCAGGTGTATGATGTCAAACAAATCCTACAGATGCTCTTTTTCTCTGTGTTTAATATCAGTTAACTGCAGACAAATGACTCGCTAGAACACAGCCACACAGCCATAGACCCCTTTCATGCTTCAACCCTCCTCCAACCCCCCCGTCACGCTGTAGGCTAAACTAGCTAGTGATCAGTCCCAGTCATTAAGCCCAGCAGCAGCAGCAGCAGCATGCTGTGTGAACAAACATCCCTAATCACAGCCTCTTAAAGACTCCTAATGAGTCTCTGCTAATTAGGCCTCTCTCTCTGAGTCAATCTTTTCTCTCTCTGCCCCACTCTGTTAGCCCAGCCTCATTTGTCTGCTATAGATTAGTGGATGGAGGGGCCGGTGAATGTGTGTGTGTGTGTGTTTGTGTGTGTGTGTGTGTGACGTTGGGGCAAATCAGGCTATTGAAAATCATCAGTAGTTAAAGTGAGGGTTTAGGATGGAAAGTCGTCAATGATTAAAGGTGAGGTTTCGCCTCTTCAGAGGTCTATTATTTTTAGTTCATCCAAAAATATTCCAGATCAGATCACATCAAATATCTTCCTGCTAACTTCTGCTGACAAGTGAAACCATAATTGCTCCTAAATGTCTTTGCTAGGTTACAATAATTAAAGTACACATTACCTGTTTCTTTTAAGGCTTCCAAAATGGGCGTCTCAAAAACGTATTTTTTTTGTTCTAGTAGAAAACAGGGGCACAAATCATGCTTTTCGGACCAACAACCAAAGTGTTAAAATTTAAATTAAGATAAAACGTCTGGTAACAAAGAGGCAAAGTCACGCCCCTTTTTTTTATTCTGTTTGAATTGCGCCATCACATATATGATGTTTGTTAATTTAAAATATAATTTTACAAGTCAAGAAAGTCACGAGGAAAGTCACAGTTTGTAGTAAAACTGTTGAAGTATAAGTTTGTGAAAATACGTAATTAGAAAGACTACACACCCAAACATTGTGTAAGTGACATCTCTCTCTGAAGCTATGATGCCGTTGTGTTTGTATCTTCCGGGCTGATAAAAAGACCAGGAGTCGCTGGATAAAACACGTCAGTTAAGATAACGTTTCATTTGTGCGTGGTCATAGCTAAGTTAGCCAGCTGGCTAGTGTTGGTGACGTATATTGTGCAAGACGAGAGATGTAGTTCACTGAGCGGTTTCACACAAAACTAAATGTTAATATGACAGAACTATAACAAACTGCCACTTTTTTTACTTGAAAAATTATGTTTTAAATTGACAAACAGGATCAAAAATATATTCGTCTCTCGCCGTTGACTACCGTACATATTTTTTTCCGAAATAAGATCCCATTGAGCCCACCGGATATAATAGATATAATAGAGAGGCGAAGTCCCGCCCCTCTATTATATCTGATAAATGAGTGAAATTAATAATTATTTATTAAAATTGTAGCCTGGCATTTTGTTTCCAATTTAGTTGATTAAACAACATATTATTTTCAGGTCTATAATGTATAATTCTTCCTACATCACTTGTCCAGATATTTGTTATCCAAACGAAGACTGCACACATCAAACATGTCATATTTATGTATACAAAGGAAACCAAAGGGTGGTAATTATGAGGTAAATTCTGCACTTAATTAGAAGAGGCCTCATTTTTTAAATATTTCATAAGTTTTGGTGAAAATCTTGTTCCCAGCAAGAATCCTTGTTTGTTGATGAGCATCTTTTGTCATACAGAAAATATGTTTGTGCCGAGATGGCTCCCACAGTCCCAGTGTATCTAACAAACCTGCATGAGAATCTGTGTTATACAGCACGGGTATACTCATGCCACTTTTCAGAAAGCTTAACTAGGTCATCCATCCCAAACCCCTGGATTCACATTCAGACTGAACAATACAAATCCTGGCCGGGAGTCACTAAAAGAGACACCTCATCATCTGCCAACCTCTGAACCGTGTGAGTGTGAAAGCGAGATCTCAGAGGATAAGTTTGGAGATGAAGATGATTTGCCCTGCGGCTGTCACTGACCACACACTCAACTGTTCCTGTCTGTCTATTTTTTTCTGTCTCCCTCCTTTCTTTGTTTCAAATCTGTGTCTGAACTCCAGCTTAAATGAGGGCTGAATGTGGCCGTCGCTGAACAAGCGCCCAAACCACTAAATTTGTAACAACAACATCAACAACTATGGACAGACGAGCAGAATTACTTTATTCCCAGCATTCCTTATCAGATAAGTTTTGTGAATGAACACCTCATCACAGTGCTGGGCTATCCACAAAAGAGTATACTGAGCTGCTATCAGTGCATTGGTAGTACAACACTCTTCTATGGGGTGTGATTGGTTGTAATGGCATTTTACCCGGTTGATATTGATGTGTGAGCTGCCAAACAAAACCGATTTCTTTTCGGTAGCTTTGAAAAAACACACACACACACACACACTCGCGCACACACACAAATTGTGGCTCTGTACTGCCCTGTGAAGGAAGGCGGTAATGGCTTGTTGAGCTGCTATAAGGCCGGGCCTCGGGGCCGGTCACAGCCATATCTCACACAGTATCGATCAGCTCAGAGCTAAGTGTGGCCCACAGCCCTTCATCCCTTCCTTCTTCATCTCCCTCTCCCCCTGTTCTTGATCCTGTAAAGTTATAACTGTACTCATGTCAGCCGGGTAATTATCATTGATCTGCTGCTGCAGAAGGTGACAAATTCCTCTGTTGCTCTACCAGCTGATCAGTGATCTGTCACGGCCCGCCGCCCTGACTTCACCACAGTGCAGATGGACACTTGTTGCCATGAGCTGGATGGAGGGATTCGATAGGAGTATTTAACATGACCGTCATTACCGAAACCTGTAATTTGTGCAATTTTTGTATTTTCAACGCAGATTGATTCCAGAATAATTTAATTCCTCTTCCTCTGGTTCTTAAAAATAATCAATGGCACACTGTATAGGAGGTTAAATGCTCCAAAATCACTACAAACAACCATCCAGTCATCTGTCCTCAGATTCTTGTTACTTATTTAGATGATAATTAATGACAACCATTTATTGTCTGTGGTGATAGGCCACAAGCCCCTATTTCATTTTTACTAATGGCAATACAAGCACTGATGCTAAGCACTGGTTGTGGCTTCAAAACATAATGGCTTTTTATGTTAGTTAAAACAAGTACAATTCAATGATAAATCATTACAGCTACAAGCAAGGCCGTAGCCATGCTTTTAGGAACACCGAGATCATGATAGAATTGTAGAACATAAACTCCCCAGAGTCATGACTTTAGTGTCCTCAAAATACCCCAGAAATCAATGACACAACAACAGAGGAGAAGCTGCTCTGTCTGCAACCAGTCGGTCATAAATTACTGTGAGCTGGTAGCAGCATGTGATTTCTCAGGTTCTGCTTGAGGTGCATAGCAGTATTCTATTAAAGCTAGGGTCGCCAATGTTAAGAAACCAACAAGCGTACGCTAGATTTTTAAAAATGATCCAACCAAAAAACCCAGCCCAGTGTTGCAAACTCTTTTCCAATGAAAGTAACTTGCAGCCCTAGCTCCAAAAGTTGCTAAATCTAGCGAGAAAGTCGCCACATCGGCAAAACTGACAGTCCGTCCCTCTGTAGACACTCCCCCAAAATGATCATTATGAACGTAAACAACGAACATGGCTATTGTTAGTACTCACAGCTGTCAAGCTAATAGCTTGTGGAAGAGTCCAGTGACGCGAAATGATTGCACAGACAGGCAGGCAGGCCGTTTTATCCGGGCCGAATGAAATGATTGGCCGGGCTTATTACAGTTCTGCAACAGCCAGATATTTCAGATTTTTTTTTTTTTTTTTTTTTGTCAGAGCGTTTGCTTTATTGATTTTTGGGGATGTAATGAGAATTGCAACAAATGAAAATGTTTTTGAAGAAGATTACCAACCCTAGCTTTAACACGCGGTAGTTATGGCAACACTGACACACTTGATCAAGTGCATCCAAAGTAGACTGAGATGATTAACCTCCACCTTGTTTATGGCTAAACACAACTAGGTATCCCGAGGGAGGAAAAACAGAATTTATAACAACAAATGTGAAAACTGGGTACATGTTGAATCACAGTTGTATGGTATCAAGTGCTTCACCGGCATCGTAGAGCATCCTGACGTTTTCATCCCACTTACCTGCCGGTACACACTAGCAGCAAGTTCATCATCATAGAAAAGAGTCTAGATGGTGTCACATCATAACAAATTAGGCGGACAGGGCAACAGGGCAGCAGATTGGTACATTCATCACGGGAGAAATAGATCATGTCACTGTTGTCTGTTCTGCAGAGGCCTATCTGCTGCTGCTGCTGCTGTGGGCCTATACGGACGGGGCGGCCCAGACACTACATCAAACACAACTGTAGGAAATGAGGCCTTCATGACAAGTAATAGGTTTTATTGAGTGGATGATGAGTGTGTTTCAAATATATCAGGACAGTCTCAGAGTGGCACACTTTGTACTTTCTCACAGAACAAGAAGTTCTGCTTTTTCCTCTGGATGGCTGATGGATGATGGGCGAGCAGGAAGATTTATTAGTGTTTATCCGGTCACCTGCGGCAACTGAAACCTCACAGAGAAAAAAGTTTGAGTGTGCGTATGTGTTTTCTACTGCCTTTTTAAAATGTCTTCTTTCAGTTTGTGTATCAGCATTTAAGCAAAACAAAACCAGCTATCAGCGTTCTCAAATCAAAGGCCATTACGGAGGGAGTGTGATTGCGTGCGTCTCAATGTCCCTATATCCTTTTGTAAAACACGACTGATAAATTCCCTTTTTGTAACCTCTGCAGGGTTCAGTGGCCACGTTCAATGACTGTGAGAGAGAAAGAGACAGGGAGAGGAAGAGCGACAGGCAATCATTTCTCTGTGCGAGCGGCAGAGCGGGTAGGCGAGCAGATGAAAGCCCATTTTCCTCTGATTAAGTCCTCTGAAAATATTCCATTTGTCAGTGCCACCGCAGCTGAGACAGGCCCCGGCCCGCACAGCCAGCCGACTGTATCTGTTGACTATGTAGCCGCCGCGATTTACATCGCTCACTGACAACATCATCATTTCCTCCTTTAATGTCCTCCTTCACTTCTGTCTATACCTCCCACCCATCCCTCTATCTCTCCACCTTCGCCGCTGCTTTCCCTCCTTCATTCCCCCCCTCTCTCATCCCTCCCCGCCTCTGCCCCCCTAACAGCCTATTTTTGTTTGATCTGCCCTCATTGCAAGGTTGACTGCTACCAAAGAGGGGAGAGCAAAGCGGGACCTGGCTCTGTCTTCGTCATAGTCATTTTCAATGTCATAAATTTCAATTTCCAATCTCTCTGCCCTTTTTTCCCCCCTTGTTCTTCAACCTCCCTCCTCCCCTCTTTCTCTCATGGCATACCCCATCATGGGAATTTGTCAATTCGGTTTCTTTCTGTCTTTCCCTCTCATTCATTCTGACTCCCTCTTTCCAAATACCTATTGGCTATTATCCTGTCTCATGTCTTCCCCAGACTTCTGCCACACAGAATGCAATTTTCCCCCGGCCGCATCTGTGATGAGATCCAAATGAAAGATCATTAATATTTTGTTCAAAAAGAAATGGAGTCGTGTCTCCTATTTTAAATATTGTCATTTTCCCTCGCCGTGCTCGTCTGCCATTGAGATGCTCTTTCTCACCTCCACCACATCAGGGGGATGCAGATGATCACTTTTCTTCTGTTACGGCACCTTCTCCCTCCCAGCTCTGATGAATGAATATGTGTGCATGTGTATGTGTCGGCCTGTAAAAGCCGTGGAAAACCCGACAGGCATACAAAAAGATATTATTTGCCCTTTGTCTCTTCAGAAGGTCTTTAACTTGGAGACACTGACAGGAGCAGATGAAGCAGCTGTGAGTGTTGTTGTGTCAGGAAAGACGGAGTGGCACCATTAACAGAGCCCTGGCCCAGTCCCTCTGACAGACAGACTCAAGTATAAAGAGAATAACTGTTTATTTACTGAGGGTGTTGATGAACAGGGTAGGCTTTGTTAGTTATGTGAGTGAAATGAAATACACTCTAAAACACAAAAAGACTCACAGGGACTCACAGGGACCGTCGCCGGTGCAATAACCTTATAGTTTGATGTTATAAAAATGTTAATAAAATGCACACAAATTCACGAATATGTAGGATATTACTACTGACATTCCTGTAATGTTACATCGTAACGTCTGCTGTATTAGCCGTGTGTTTACTATGTGTTTATTTGCATATAGAGCGGGAAAGTGAGATCGGATCACAAGTGGCCACTCAAGACGCATGTGGAGACGCATTCTAACGCCAGGTGTGAACAGACGTACTTAGAGCTGTCCACTTGTGATCGGATCACTGACGACACATGTTAATACCAGGTCTGAACAGGGTCGTAGATATGCTCTGAATATGGAATTCAGCACCTTTAAATTTGAATAGCAGTGTTAGCATCCACCAATATGTTTGACTGCAAATTAATAGTATAGTTGTAATTTGTTATCCTGTCATGATGCAAGCAACCAAAAATATCCAAACATCCATCCAACTAATAATGGCCCAGATGAACCTGCTTGGGGTTGGAAAATGAGCTGCTGTGCTCCTATAAAGCCTCACATCCTCCCTGTTTATGTGCAATATACAGTATATTAAAGCCTTTCTATGCTTTTACTGCGGGAATATCACCTGGCCCCCACAACTGAGGTGGTAATTTGATTAAATACATGAACATGTAACATGTAAGCACAAAACTGAGCTAATAAAGGTCTTTAAAAATATTGACACTGGGCCCATCTTAAAGATGAGGCCTTCAGATCAAGTACAGCTTTCGGGGCCCCTGGAGTTCTGCGATCCCAGAGCAGTTGCCAACTTTGTCTGGTTAAAAATCCAGCCGCGCACACAACATCCAATGTGGAACACAGTAGAAGCACGAGCTTCCCAAACACAGCGAACAGCAAGGCCAGTTGTGTGGAAGCTGAGGATTTACCTTGCTGAATAGCTGTTGCTGCAGTGTGGGTGCTTCAGGTGACATTAAACCTGAGTTTAATGGAGCTTTAAAAGACAAGCGAGTACAAATTAACGAGCAAACGAATGCGACGGTGGTTTTGATGGAGAACGTGCACCACAGGAAGAAGAAACAATAAAGTTGTGAAATGTAATTTGGGAATTAATCAGCATTCATTAGCCCACAGGGCCTTTCCTCCAAGTCTCTCTCTCTCTATCTCTCCATCTATCTATAGCTTAATGTTCCCTCTCTCATCGAGGCATCATGGGTAGCTCGCTCACTGCTCACCCAAGCGTTGCCCATTTGCCTGCTGTCTCGCCAGCTCGCTCTCTAACCAAACTTTACCTCCTACCTGACACTCTCCCCCTCTCCCCCTCCCTCCCTCCCTCCCTCTGCTCATTAGCATCACATTAGCATTTCATTTGCAAGGCCTCCAATCTGATTCAATTCAATCTGCTCTGTTTCTCGCATCCTTTTTTTTTTAACTTCTCAGTAGAATTTGTTCTTCCTTGTGTTGTGGATTCTTGAACTTGTATATTTGTGATATTTATTTTTGGAAAACTCAAATATATTTAGAGGGAATGACGTCTTTTCTGCTGCACACAAAGGGCCATACCAATGTTTTCGCATAATTTTAACTACAAACTATTTATTCTTTACGTCATTGTTGAAAGACAATCAGTTCATCAGTTTATCATGATATGTCTTTTATCGTCAGCATTTGTTAGCCAGACAGCGATGAAGCTCTCGTGGTAAAAATATCACTAGAAGGACAAACCCGCTGTACTGTACTGTATTATGACAATGTCAGTAACCTCACTTTTCATGCCAATGAAGCTTGAATGGAGTCGAATTCATTTCAATCACTTGGCTGGAAAGACACAATAATTAGCCAGGTGAGCAGAGCGGGGCGGGGTCACGCTCAGGCAATTAACAAAGTGACAGCCCATCCAGCGCAGTGACAGGCTGAGGCCTCGCACGCATACAAAAGTGTACGCACAACCAACACCCTCGCAATAATTTTATAAAAGTCATCCACGAGCAACCTAATTAACATAAAAGCACTGGATCTCTGTCGGCCACTCTGTCTTACACCCTCATCCCCCCCAAAAGTGGAAGCAAGACATTCGCCATTGGCGTTTTTTAACCCACAGAGAATATTGTTATTTCCAGTCATGAGGAGCAGCCTATTTTCATGATTTCACTGTCTATTTCAAGTTATCACTCGTAACATGTAGAAACAAAAGTTTTTATTGTCTCTGGAAATTGTGGATGTTGTTATCAGTTAGAACTGACCTTTTCTTTTTATGACAAGTCAAAATGTCTGTGGTGAAAACGGCCTAAAGACAATACATATCCTTTATTTGGTTGTTGAGGTAGTAGTGTTTGTCGTACATTATTGTGTGTTAAGAAGGAGACGGCCCATTATTCCGAAACACTAATAGTCTGAAAAATGTCCCATAGGACAGAAAAAAGTCCATTTGTCTGACAGTCCGTTACCCCGAAAACAAAAAAACAAGAAAATCCGTGCTTGGTGTGAAACGTCTTTAAGGTGTGTCCATACTACTGATTCTAAACGGGTTTTGAGTTTTGCCACAAGAACAGTTTCTTCCTGAATCAGAATCAGATTTATTGGCCAGCTATGAATAACTGTGCACGGCAACTGGATTCTTGTGATGTCACGAGATCATTCAAGAATCCCGGGATCACATCTCACATGGATATCCATCTCATCAGACTTCAAGTAATACGTTGGTGTCCGGCAGGCCAGTGCACAGACCAATCGGCGTCCTGTGAGGAGCTACTGGCAGCTATACGGGCGTGGCTTAGGTGTGACTGATGACACGGAGAGGCGACTGTTGGTTCTAAACAACAACAGCGGCAGCTCCTGAAGAGGTTTGCTTATAGATGCCGCTATAGCATCAGTTATATCAGAACTGGAGAGTATTTCTTCATTTGAAAGAAGAGCAAAGGACGTCACTGAAGGCTTTTCTCGATGGAAAATATGTTTTTTGCTCTTTTCCCGTGTCCCGACTGGTCTAGTTTGATTGACAGATAGTTCATCCAATGACCTGCCAAGTATTTTTTGAAAGTGCCTGCCCTTTTCCAAACAGTTTCCAATGACGGTTAGGGTTAGGGTTAGGTTTTTAGATGCTTCCTAACTTCTTCTTCTTCCTCTTTCAATCATATCTCATGGCCGGATAATATGTTCTTTAAAGTGCTATAAAAGCAAAATGGAAATTCAACTGGCAAGCTCCATCTGCTAATGAAGATAATGTTGTATGATTGAAAGGTCCAGAAGAGGTTGGATGAGATTGTTTTGTCAACAATAGCATTATTTTTTTGACATAATCAGAATTTGGGAATGATAAGTGCCTCAACCGTTCAACTGATTCCATTTCTTAATTCCGTTAGCCAATCAGAAGCAGAGTTGTGCACAAAGGAAAATGAAAGGCCGAAGTTACGGCTGATTTTATGATAAAAACAAAGAAAATAAAGATACTACTGTGTTGGATGATAAAGCAAAATCAGTGCGTGCGTGCGTGCGTGCGTGCGTGCGTGCGTGCGTGTGTGTGTGTGTGTAGAGGCTGAAGTGTTGGGCCAGATCTCTTCTTCTAGTGCAGGTGATTCACCTGTCACTGATGAGCACCTTAATAAACTGATGACAGCTGAACAGTGATATGACATTCATTATCATTATCCGTTATCAAATTAAATCGCTCCCTCATTTCACTTCTACACACCTTCTCCTACATGCTTTCGCACCAACGCTCACACACACATATCCCACAGTCACCTAAGAAACACACTGTTTGGATGTGATGCGACACTTTTGCACAGTGCTCATCTGTGCAGTTGAGTGTTAATGTGTTTGTGACATTAGCCAGTAAAAGGGTGCGTTCTGCCTTTGTCTCTCGTCCCTCCGTTGCCATCCCAGCACCAAACTCTTAGTGTGTGTGTGTGTGTGTGTGTGTGTGTGTGTGTGTGTGTGTGTGTGGG
>CAKALG010020044.1:0-13181 GCA_916700815.1 Helicolenus hilgendorfi | reverse complement strand
TAAGTAAATATACATATAAAATAAAATAAATGTTTGACTTTAAAAATAAACAAATAAATAACAATAAATAAATAAGTAAATTAAATAAGTAATAGCAATACAATTAATAGAGATACAAAAATTAAAATTAAAAACAAACACCATTTGTGTAAAAACTAATTTTGCATTTAATGTCAGCTTTCCCTTAATAACTTTGTTAAAAAGCATATTGTGTATTTTTGGATAAACATCATGATTGCAGTACAGTTGCTGTGAAATTAAAGTATTACCCACACCGTTAGAGTCTGAGTGATATCAGTCAGTGCCACGAGAGTGAAAACCTTGGGAAATACCAAGCCGGCTTGATTTTACCCCGCTGGTCACTGTGGTTTGTATGTTTGTGTGTGAAAGTTTCAGGGGAAGTAACCTCACATGATCATTTCTGTCATTTCACAACTATAAAACACACAAGTCCGGCTGATCTTCAGTGTGTTGTGTCATTGAATGAAGCACATGTCAAGTGAACTGCTTACACTCGCCAGATGGAAAGCACCAGAGATATCTCTTTGTGTTTCCCTACTAGGCGTGCGCGCACACACACCCTTACCCCTCCCTCCTATTTCCTCCACAGCCTTGTGGTTTTTATATTTAAGGTGTTTTCGCTGCCATCTCATCTGTGCACGGCACAGGAAGGAACGGTTAACGGTCAAACTAGGCAGCGCTGATCAAATAGGAATCAATATTCTGTTACTGTAATGCCTATTTCTCAACTCAAATGTTTCAGAAACATGTAAAATGAGAAAGTTTGCTCCAGCTGGTGGGCGGTGCTTGGTATTTCCTCAGCTGATCTTAACATGGCTTCCGGGTCATAAACTTTCTCATTTTACAGCTAAACAGCTTAATCACCATTCTACCCACTGCAGCTTTAAGTTGTGCCACTTGTGTAGTTATTTCAACCCAAACCACGATCTTTTCCTAAACCTAAGTAAGTAGTTTTGTTGTCTCTTAACTAAGTTGTTTTCTTTGCAGACGGAAGTTTGAAAAGACTGTATGCATGTAAAGTGTGGAAATTGACACGTGTTGCTGGACATTCGTAGGAGAACGCACCAAAAATTATGAATAACTTTTTGTAGCCGGATAAGGATATAAATATGCACAGCCAAACTTTGTTCAAACCCACAGACACTTTATCTGAGATTCTAACAGAGGTCCCTAATATTTTCAAAGATACCAAATAGTACAAGCTAAATATTGGGGAAATAAAATGCAAGTACTAATTTGTCTCCCCAATTATGTTGTGGTAAGAAATGTAATCATTGCCTGGATTACTGTATGTTGTTTAAAACATCCAAAATATTTCCTTTTGATAAAATGGTGCAGCCTTAAAAAAAAAAAAAAAAATGGAGTTTTGGGCTTATTTCACTCAGTGAAGAGCGAGAATATGCTGAATATACTCGTCCATCCATCAATCACCACCTCTGTCATTTGCCGTCTTCTGTCTCCAGATCAGATAGTGCTGTATGTGGACAGTGCCAACATTTTCTTTACAAAACATAAACACTTCTTTGCAGTTAGAGCACCTCCTAGGACACTCCTTTTCCACTTCCTCCTTCACTGGCCTTTGTTTGCATGAGCATATTGAGCTGTTGCAGCTGATTTATTGCTCTACAGTAACAGCCACAGACCACAGTCAGTCAAAGCAACCTGTTAATACAGTTGACGCAATGCAACTGGAACTAACCTGCAACTGAACAAGCTGATGGTTCACTACCAGGTGTTTTTTAAAAGGAGACTTTTAATCAATTTATGCAATTTCAAAAGGAATTGCAGCACACAAATTGTATTACTATTAAGATATATAATAACAACAGACCAGCTAACAAACATACGTATAGTGTATACACCAACATGTAAAGCTAGTCACCTATATCTTATTTTTATCTCTTTACTCTGTCATGTGCACTTTTATGCTAGTTTTTATGGTTGAAATTAAGGCTGTATATTGGCAAAAATCCGGCGATATGATACGTATCACGCTACAGGGGTAACGATTCAATATATTGTTATATATTGTGATACTGTAAGCAAGGCAATATATTGTGATTTTTTTTTTAATTTAATTTTAGGAAAACATGACTATATATTATACTATATACTATACACATTATGAAAAGACACATATCATATACATAAAAGAAAGACCACACCAGAAATAAACCATTTTAGAACAGGCAAAAAAAAACACACATTTATACTGCATGCAAAAAACTGCATGTTTTTCATATGATGCAAAAAAACTGCATGTTTTTTGCCCCAAACTGCATGTGCTTATCATAAAGTGAGCATGTCTGTAAAGAGGAGACTCGCGGGTACCCATAGAACTAATTTTCATTCACATATCTTCAGAGGTTAACGGACCCCTATGAAAATTGCCATGCCAGTTTTTCCATGTCAAAGTTTTGCATAACTTTGGAGCGTTATTTAGCCTCCATCACGGCACGCTTGGTACCAATGGATTCCTTAAGTTTTCTAGTTTCATATGATGCCAGGAAATACACTCTAGCTTTAAAACTGAGTCTGCTACAACCTCCGAAAGTTTGACTGGCGACAGGGCCGGACGTCGCGCCGTCCAAAATTTAAGAGGTTAATTAAAAATGTATAGTATTTTGGAGAATCAATACAGTATCACACAAAATAATGTCACGATACTCATGTGTATCGATATTTTCCAACACCCCTAGTTGAAATCACAATTAGATTAAACTTTGAACTTGATTTTAGGATGCCGTTGTCCAGATTCAGGTGTTTTGTTTGCAAGATAGTCTCGTATGCATCAGTGTAACTACCAAATAAAACCAAAGAAAACCATTGATTTAATCTATACAAATACCTTGGATTTATATCTTGGTTTTCATATTATTTAATTAATGTTTAAATTTGTGGAGTTTCAGGTTATTGTCAAACTGTATAAACAACAACATATTTTCAAAAGGCAGGCATCGTCCTTGACATGCAATCAGCCGTTGTTGGTTGAAGCGGCAGGAAAATGTATTTGAAGTAGAGAGTTATGTTTTGTTTTCCCCCCCTTGTTTAAGTTTGTATCATAACCGGCGCCTGGGGGTGGCTAGACCACTAATAACCTCTGCCTAACCACTGTCTCGCGCAGCATTAACAAACATGCTTTCAAAGTTTGGGGAAAAAAGGGAAAATTAAAAAAATGCTGATACACAAAATGTCATAAAATGTTTGGACCATGGGATATCATTAGCCACCCCTTGGTTGTAATGTTGGTCTATCCAGCAACTGAATACAACAATTACAAAATTTGCTCTCAGATTTTTCGTACTTCCACTTCCCAACACGTTGTTTTGGTTATTTTGGATCAACACAGGTTCAAATTTCCAGTAATTTTCTTGTTTACTTTGCTACAACTTTCCTTTAACTTGTTCTGTCTTTATTTTTATTTTATTTTTTCAGATTCACGGGTGCAATCACATCTGCTGCACAGTTTAAATGCATTTGAAAAATAATGTGTAAAGTTTTAAAAAAAAAAAACTAAAACAATAATAATAATAATAATAGTAATGCTTCTTTTGTTTAGCTGATTTTAGCAAATGATAAGATAAGATAAGATATGTATTGCAATTGACCTGAGAAGACTTTAAATGCACCATATTTAGGCTAAGGTGACTGAGACGTGTAACACAAAATGGAATATTTGCTATATGATAAAGCAGACGTGTAATCAATTATAAACACTTTGTTCTTTTTTCTGATAGGATAACAAAATCAGTGGTGCCCTCCACCTCTACGTCTGCTGCAGAAGAAGGAAGAAGAAAGCGTGATGGCCGTCTGTCTGTAAGGGAACTATGTCTGAAACTAAGACGGGGACAGACTGTGGGAATTGTGCAAATATATATATTCAGCAACAAAATATGGACATACAGGACTGAAGCGATGTATGAAAGTGTTTCACATCCGTTTTTTTCCAGTCTGTCCAGTCTACGTTTACCAACATCAGAACATGAGCACATAAACTGTCACTAAATACATACCTTCATCTTCATTTGCTTTAGATATTTACTAAATTAATTCAATATTTTTTCATTTAATACATGTTCACTTGACCGTTGTTGACCAGACAATTTTTATAGGACTCGATAGCGATAGGAGAAAACATGAACTAAGACATTATAAACTGAACAAAAGGGGTTAACATGCACAGTTATATTTAATGTAAAGTAGCATGGCATCAACCTGACCTGTGTTTGCCTAGTTAATGATTCATTCGTTATTAAGACAGCCAGTTAGCTATTCAGTCAAAGTATTTTAAAGGTAATATACTGTATGTTCATGTATAAAGTAAGTATAAACATCAAACAAGAAATCAAACTGCCTTATTTAGCCATGCAGTGTTTTTATAAGAATTAAATAATGCTCTGCGTTAGAAGTTATGGTTTGATGATACAGACGCACTAGATCCCAAAGGCTCTTTTGTTTAATATTGTGTGCTGCTTTATACGTATGTTATAATAAAAATAGTACTAAAGTTGTTTTTTTGTGTTTCTTCCACTTGATATGTTTTGTAATTGGAAGTTTGTACTCTTCCCTTTTCTGTGAGTGATTAAGAATAAAAGCAGTGAAAAGCCATGTTTACGTTCAAGAAATAATTGTGTGTGTGTGCATCTGTGTATCAAACTGGTTGGACGGTTTCTGCACTTTATAGCAGGTTGATAACGGCAGCACCAACTGCAGGTCATTTATTAAGTCGGACTGAGGAGAGACTATTCAGGCTACTAGATTCACTGGTTGTTGACATTAAAACACTTCAAATCCCTGTTTCAACAAACGTTAAAACGATAACATTACATTAAATTATTATAAATTCACAATATGCCTTTTAAATGGTCAAGATGCTTTAAAATCACCCTTTTTGTTTGACATCCATCCACACATTTTTTAAAGGAACAATTCGTCACAATATAATCTGTTAAAGATGTTTAAAATAAACAGCTATTGATGACTTGATATTGTTTGCAGTGGTGGATGAAGTACAAAGATGTAAAATACTCAAATTTTGCATTGAAAATGTAGTATAAGTACATATTGAAAGTACTCAATGCAGAAAAAATACCCCTGTGAGTATCATCATGACTGTAGCTATAATTAAGGATGCATTGAGGTCGTGTCCTCATTATTTCTTAGAATTTGGGGTTTTAAAGTAACCTGGGGGGAGTTTACTTTCTATATTTAAAAACATACACGTGATGGGTATTTTATAGGCTGGTTCCAGTATTTTCAGACTCAGTATGTTTAAATTTGACTTGTCTTCGCTTTAGTATTTGTTCACCAGAATTTTAGACTTTGAAAAGATGTTAATGTTGGTAAATAAAATTCACAAAAGTATAATTGGATTCTCAATTTTTGTGAAGTTTTCTTGTAATGAAACAAAAGTTATGTTTACTCACCAAAAATGCATTGTGTTTATGCTTGAGGTCTAACAAATGCATCTAATGCATTTCCGTCCTCATAAAACATTTCCAAAGCCGACTTTTTTTTTTAATTATAAGGAATTTAAATCCAGTATTGTTTACTGATTTCTACATTCCTGGCTATATATACTGCATAATCTCTATTCTCTAATATTTTGTACATGATAGCCTCTGAAATGTAGTGGAGTAAAAGTATAAAGTAGCATAAAATGGAAATACATACTAACATTTGTGCTTAAGTACAGTGTTTAAGTAAATATGTTTATTGGATGGGTATTTTTGTCATAAAAATACACAATGCCGTGTCATATGTAGATGTTTCCATCACAGAAACAACATAATAGAGGTATTATAAACTGTCTTTGTTCACTGTTGTAGTTCATCCTTACCTCATCCTACAGTCAATAACCACGCTGATTAAATAAATGTGTTGTAAATGAGAAGGAGACGCCTGTTTGTCCACTGGCAATCAACTCAATAGACCAGAATGCAATGCAGGTACAAAAGAACAGTTTATGTTTTGAACAAGGCTGCAGTTTCAATTACAGACACCACGGTGTTCATAAACTACTTGACTAGTAAGCTACAGTGTTTAATTTCTATAATCAAAGCTTTTATTGACAACATTAAGTTATCGGCCGTCGGGGCTTGTTGTTGAAAGTTATGAGGGTAATCACTTTTACAATTAGAAAGAGAGAAAGCAGTTTGATGGAAAGATCAAGATCTCTTAGAGAGCTGAGCACAGCAGAAGAAATAAGTGAAATAATTAATAATGTAGCCTGTCACACTCAAACACATAACGTACAACAGCCTCAGAAACGATCTCTATTCACCTGGGATGTCTCCCCTTGAACTGTGTGAAATGTCGAAACGCTTCACACACAACAATTAATCCCAGCTTTAAAATTGTTTCTTGGTATGCAGCTTTGTTGTTATCACATGTTCATCTTTCAAGTGGATTAACACGTCTACTTATGCAGTTTAAGAGTCATCAACAAACACCTGGACAAACCTGAAAAGATTCATGTGATGAATGAAAAGAATCTCAGTGTGTTCTGCCAGCAGTTTATTACGAAGGAAAAAAATATGTAGGCATCTCTCCCAAGTCTGGGCTTGATTCCTCACATGCTTTGCTTTTATTAATTTATTATCATTCATGATTGTGAGTAATGTCGACATGCATGCCTAAAATGTGTTGCACAACAACATTATTTCCTCAAAATCTGTGGGCATTATTGATACAGATAGGGAAGGAAACATAATTTATACAACTACTTATTACTTAATAATGAAATACCACATTAATAAATAACTATTTATTGTGCGGAACAACTCATCTCTCTTCTCTGTTATGACATCATAACCTCTTAATAAGTAGTAATGTTCTTATAGTCAGCCAAAATGTTAAATCCAGTTTATGCTTTTTTGTTAAAAATAGAATATTAACAAGAGATGTTGGATGATTTTAAATGCATTTTGGAGATTTTTTAAGGAATTCATTATTAAAATAATCATGTAGAGTATATTGTGATAATTTGGACCAAGATAATTTGACTTTTTCCAGTGAGACCCTTAATTTCAGGGCTGCTAAGGCTGAGTTTGGCTCACTTATTCTCGCCAATATGAGGCTTTAACATCTGGTCAGAGTCACATCAGAGCACCTAAAGGCATCCATCTCTGCACACATACAGTATATACTTAAAGCGCCCTTCATAATAAAGAGTCATATTCATTCACATTTAGATTTTTTTTATTTTATAAAAAACACACACAAACAAGAACAACTATATACACACATTGTTTTAAACAACTGCTTTAAGCAAATAACTGTACATTTTTTGAAGTAGAGCTTTCACCAGAAGTTACTAGAAACTCAACTAAAATTGACTTGTGCACATAACGGAAAAACTGATATTATGTGAATTACTGTACTGTACATTAACTACCTGTCAAATGTTGAGTATGATCCTGTCCTGCCTGAGCAAAAACAATTCCTGTGCTATTACACCATCGTCACAAATAAACTGATCATCAAAATGCCTTGAACCAGCCAATGACATAGACAATGAACAGCACGTGAGTAGCACAACAGGGCACTTCATAACTTCTCTTCATAACTTCACACAGGAAAGCTCTCTGAACTGCTGCCGAGCATCAAACACGCGGCACACGTTGGGGGGGAGAGGGGGCGTTGTAGCTTAAAGTGTTGACACCGCCCATCACCGCCTGGCGGGAAGATGATGATGATGATGATGATGGGTGGGTGGGAGTATGGCGGGCAGGATGAGCTCTTCAAAAGTCCAAAGTGTCAAAGCACCATCCTGCCCTTTCCTGTCCTGAAGATCTCAAAGCAATGGCATCTGTTGACAAAAGCTGTTCCACAAGTCGTCTGTGGGGTTTGAGAAGTCTGTTCCCAAAGTCGTGTACTGTGGCAGTTCGTCTAGCTCGTCGACTGTAAAACAAACACAGGAAATGCAAGGTCAGGGTGGTGAAGAAGAACAATACTATATTATTAAACGCTAGACATTTCTGGAAGTGACATTCTCTTGTGAACTCGGCCCATGGACTTTGAAAAACGCTGACTTTTTGAGGGTCAAAAGATGCTATTAAGTTGCATTATGGGAAATGTAGGATCCAGTGTTTTTGACCCTTAAAGGGGACTAAAAGTCAGGATATCTCAGACTCTGCTGCATGAATTTCCACCCTTCTTTTGCTAATCTGTCTCTCTTCTGTGTGCGATGCTCTATCGCTAGAGTAGTGTAAGAAAATAGCGAAAATATTGCGATATCATATTTTGTGATACTGTATTGTACCTCTCAAAATATTGCTGTGATGTCGGATGTTACAGGGACTATGATAAATGCAGATGCAGATCCCACTGTCCTGATTGCACATGGTGGTGTGTTTTTTTATACTATAACAGTTTTCCTAAAATTAGATTTAAAAACTCATAATATATCGCAATGAATCGTAACCCCTGTATCGCGATACATATCGCATCGCCAGATTCTTGCCAATGCACAGCCCAACTCGACTTTATTAAACTTTAAGGTGTAATATGTTGTAATGCATAGTGCTATAATGTGCTTAACCAGTGGCAATCTGTTGCACATGAATTTAGAGCCAGTTGTCCATCTACTCTATTAGTAACATTTACCTGAGGAAGATTCACTCCACTGGCTCCCTGGACTGGTGCATGCTTCATTGCTCAGGAACCCCCTGCCGTCTAAACTGCTTGTCATCCAGCTTGAGTCTCTCTCCAGTTGCTGGCAAATCTGAAAGAGCAACACTGGACTGAGTATCGCTATAATATGTTTGAACAACTCCAAACAGTCTTATCTTATAGTTTGGGGGTATTAATACACAAGCCAAACAGGCAGAATGAGACAAACATGGGTATTCCTGTCAATGAAAAATGCATGCTGGTAAAAGTCGGAGGCCACGCTTACCTGGATAATGTCGTCGGTATAGTCGAAATCTGGAAGGTCGCAGCAAAGAGAGAGGGGGAGAAAAGGGATGATGCGTGAGTATGGCACTGTGATATCTATTTATCTGTTTGAATTATTGAGGTTCATAATTTATCAGCACTTGTGGTGTTGTTGTCTTACCGTCGCTGTGGTCAGGTGAAACTTCAAATCTCTGGGAGAAGTTGCTTGGAAAGTTACTGGGGCCGATTTCAATTGACAAAGACCAGTCAGGAACCTCAGATGGAGCCACGAATGTGAAGTCTGTAACCAAACACATGAAGAACAGTTTGTTACTTGTTTGCTCGTTGTGACTGAATGGTACAGGGAATTGCAGCGTCATCAAGTTTATTTTTCTTCAACTATCCATATTTTGTTTCCTCACCTTGCTGCTCGGTGTGCACTGTGCTGTCGACTGTGTTCTCCTGAGTGGACGAAGTGTCTTCCTGCATTGACTCGTGCATGGGAGAGTGAGTGTCGCTGCAG
The DNA here is from genome assembly GCA_916700815.1 of Helicolenus hilgendorfi. Lineage (NCBI taxonomy): Eukaryota > Metazoa > Chordata > Actinopteri > Perciformes > Sebastidae > Helicolenus > Helicolenus hilgendorfi. The sequence goes on along the minus strand of CAKALG010020044.1, from coordinate 3,760 downwards.
TCTTCGTCTTCCTCCACCTTTATCATCGGGCTCTGCAGAGATAGAGTCACAATCGGTAAGCTTTAGGAAATTAGACATCTGCAGCTTTATGTCGAGCTACTGACGTTAAAATAACATTATAGAAGAAGTGGAATGGTCATAACATATCTGCAGCATTTACCTTCTTCCTCAGCTTTGTTTCCTTTGCTTTGCTTCGTTTGTCTGTGCAGATGAAAGAAAAGACATTACTTAAACAGCTCATTGTGTGATTGTAGAACAAACTGATTCATGAGTCAAACAGAAAAAGAAAAAAAAAAAAAGATCAGCAGCCAGCAGACATGAGAGCTTTGCTCGCTTCCTGTCAGTTTTCTCACCTCTACATTTTGGGCTGGTAGGCAGCATCCTGAAGACGCGCACAGCTTTGTGTCCTTTGTTGACGCTCCTGTCTTTCACCTCCTCGATGTCGGGCAGTGAGTTCATCGCGCAGCGGAAGTTGGCTTTCCACGTCTTTGGGTCACAGGCCTGACCTTCCACGTATTTCCCTGCAGGATGCATTTTGTTTAGTCTCATTTCCATCCAAAAAAATATAAAAAGAATGCTCTGTGTAATTATCTGCAGAGTTTGGCATGTGCGTTCACACTTGCTCACCTGTGTGGATGGCCCACTGCTTGAACAGACATGCGTCCTTGTCCAGCTCCCAGCCGTGTCGAGCTGCATGCTTCCAGGGGATGGAGAACATTGTCTTATCCTGGAAAATATAAAAAAGGAAATACTTAGTTGGAACGAGGGTTTAACATAAAATATGAGCATAAATGTTCAAATACTGCATGAGGCTGCCACTCAAACTGAGCATCTAACTCGTAGGCTACTGATAACTGTTTTCATGGCCTTCAATTATGTAAAAATAAGTTATTTGCATAGCACACACACACACCAAACAAGCTTTTGTTATTTTTTTTTGTTTGAATTACATGATAGGAGGATATTTTTTTATTTCTCTTTGGCATGTTTGGCCCATTTCCCACTTAAAGATAAAGTAGTAATAGTAGAATATGCTGTAATATCTATGAGAAAGACACCAAACTTGGGTTACAACTAACTCTTGGTGTCTATTTTCACATGTTTGGAGTGTCAGGGAGTGTTTGGTTTAAAAGGCTGCCATAGTTGCCAAATGTTTTCCTGTTAAATAACACTATGTTCTGTACAGCACCAAATATCCATCCCAACTTGAGCTTCTACTGCTACTCTAAAAATAACATGCAAATATTGTGTAGCCAAAAAGACACGTGCAGCCTTGTAGTTCACTTCCCTGTTCAACAATGGTGGAGGACCTCCAACTCTACAATAAAGTACATTTCAAAATGTTTTGTTTCTGTGCTCATTTCAATATACTTGACTACACATGCCATTCACATGAACCAATCCTATTAGTTTCAGGAGGAAATAAACATCTTCTCACCTTGTCCAACCAAGTCAGACCAGAGACAGACTGTGACTCGATCTGCTGCTCCAGCCATGGCCTCATCCTCATCCTTGACACTGGCATGTTTGCCTGTAAAATGCAGCAGGAAAAATGGGTTATTTAGATTAAATGAGGAATGCAGCGTTTATGATATAAACAGCAGTGAGAGGAAATCAACTCCTTCCCTATCTGTCTCGGCTGTTAGATTTACTATCTGCCTGCAGGAGTGAGAGGAGTTCACGGCCAGGGCATGCAGAAGAACAGGGGGGCGTTTTTACGCGTGGGAGGGAGAGCAACTTATGGAGGTCTAGAAAGACAAAAAAACATTTCCTGATTGCTTTTTTTAAGGCTTTTACATTTTAGAAAGGGTTCAAATGCACTAGGACTAATTTTGGAGTTCAAAAGTTTGAAAAAAAGTCATGCAACTCGATTTTATCCAAGCACGAGACATTTACGACGTGTGACCTCTTAATAAGTGGTAATGTTTTTTGTTTTTTTTAGTCAGCCAAAATGTTAAATCCAGTTAAACTTAATGCTTTTTTTGTTAAAAATAGAATATTAACAATAGATGTTGCACGATTTTAGTCATCTGGTCAAAGTCAAAAGTTTAAAAAAAATGTCGTGCAGCTTGATTTTATCCAAGCTGGAGACATTTGGAGACGTGCGCCAAAAGATCTCCTGCGCGCGTAGAGAGCACGCTCCTCCTGCACTGCTGCATGCACACAGTAGCTATAGGTTGGAAAACATCACTCCATCTCTTTTGAATCAACTCCTGTCTATAAATAAGAGTCAATCTGTGCGAATAGTGTGCACAAAATTAGGGCTATACGCGAACTTTACTATAGATTTTTTTTAAATCGCTCCATCTCTGTTGAATCAACTCCTGTCTATAAATAAAGAGTCCTTCTGTGCGCATGGTGTGCAAATATTAGGGCTAAACTCGAACTTTACAATCTTGAAAAAAAAATTAAAAACATTTCTAAATGAGTCGTTTGGAGGCTACTAATTATATCAGAATAAAAATGTTTAAATCTCATGCAAGTAGAAGTGATAAATGAATATCAGGTCACTTACAGACTATTGCTTGTTTCTATGATCCGTGAGAGGAAAAATGCACAAGAAGGATAGTCCGATTGGTTTGAGTTTTGATCCAGAGAAGCTTCTCTTCGTCTTTGAGTTATCCACTTGAAGAAGACCAGTCTTGATCAGAAGTGAGTTCTGCCTCTAACAGCCAGCACTGGTCTTATTTATATGGGAGCTCGAGCATGTCAGGGTTTTCCCCAACTGGGCAAGGAGCTGTGCACACTGTAAAAAAATGTCCATCCTGAAAAAAAAGTAAAATCATGTCCTCTAAGAGCTCTGTTTTTTAAACTTCTTATTCTAATTCTTGTGGAATTATTATTTAAAGGTCCCATCTTATGCTAATTTTCAGGTTCATATTTGTATTTTGTGTTTCTACTAGAACATGTTTGCATACTGTAATGTTCAAAAAACCCTTATTTTCCTCATACTGTCAGCCTGAATATGCCTGTATTCACCCTCTCTGTCTGAAACGCTCCGTTTTAGCGCATTTTGACAGAATTGCAACATAATTGCATTGCTAGACACCAGCTTGGGTCCGTGTTTACTACCTGTCAGCTGAAGGGTCTAAATATTGTATATTCCTGACATCACGAATGGGCAGAAATCCTGACGTTTCGATACTTTCACAGTATTTATATAGGACTTAAGCCTGCTTTATAAAAAAACAACAACATGAAAATCTCTTTTTTATAATATGGGACCTTTCACACGTTTAAAACCATTGCAACTCCATGCATGTGATATTTATTCTCCACATGAAGCATGCACATTGTAAATAAGAGGTAGAAAAAGCACATCAAGTGCAGTTGAAACCAAACTATTTCTTCTTTAATCTGCAAAATAAAACATCTTTCAACCAAACTGACTTCACAAAAATGTGATTTGAAGACACTGCAGGATCAAATTAAGTTAGGTTGGATATTTCTTGCAGCGTGCGTTGACGCATGCGCACTGTGAGTCGCTCAGAGCAGTAGAAGCATTTCCGAGAAATCACGTTGTTGAATGAAAGAAGGAAGTTTATAACAACAAGGGTTTGATTACGGTTGATTGCAGCACGTAGACAGGACTGACCCTCAGACACCTTAAAAGACAAGCTTTATATTTAACACGGGACACTTCTGCACACTATGCACATGGCCTGCTTATTGCACACCGTTTAATATGTGCAGGTATAGTCACACATTGATGTGGATTTTATATTTAAGGATGAAGTAATAAAACATGACTGAATATGGT
>CAKALG010020042.1:0-10548 GCA_916700815.1 Helicolenus hilgendorfi | reverse complement strand
CACGACCTCCAGTGTGCTCCCTCTGCTTGGAATTAAATCAAATATAAATCAGATATAATTGTAATGATTTCTGTGGGAACATTGGGTTGGCACCGCGGTAAACAAAGACAAAGAGATCATAATCACAGTGCAGAGGAATAATTTGATGGACCGTGCTGCTTTGGTTAATGCCGCGGTCAGATGTCAAGACCACACAATGGGTCCAGATCTTATAATTGGGCTAATTGAACAAAAAGAAAATTAATAAATGAAAACACAACAAATGCAAATGCTTCCATACAAAAAGGGCTCACTGGATGATTTGATATGAAAATGTTCTGAATCAAATGCTACAACCCTCACAGTCACCAGATCACAACTCAACTGAGCATCTATGACAGATTTTAGCACCACCACCATCAACAAAACACCAAATGAGGGAACATATTTTGCAACAATGGTGTTTCATCTCCTTTTCAAGTCAAGAAAGATGCAGTTTGTTGTAAAACTGTTGAAGTATAAGACGTAATTGGAAAGACTACACACCCAAAAGCCAGGTTTTGTCTTCTGTCTATCGCTGAAGCTAAGATGTCTGTGTGTTTCATACTGGGATGTACTCACACCAGCAACGGGTCTCGCTCGTTCTTTCACTTCCCGGCTGATAAAAACACCAGGAGACGCTGGATAAAACACATCAGGTAAGATAACGTTACATATGTGCGTGGTCATAGCTAACTTAGCTAGCTAGCTGTGTTGGTGACGTATGTTGTGCGAGACGAGAGATATAGTTCACTGAGCGGTTTCACACTAAACTAAATGACACTACGACAAACTGAGACTTTCTTGACTTGAAAAACGATGTTTTAAATTGACAAATATCATATGTGTGATTCATGGCGCAATTCATATGGGATCAAATTTTTTTTTATCTTTCTCCGTTGACTACCGTTCATATTTTTTTACGAAATAAGGTCCCATGGGGTCCACCGGAAGGGACGTGACTTCGGCTCTCTAGAACGCTGCAGTTTATTATTATTAGAAGGATAAAACCGATGAATATAATCAACAAGATTTACTTACTGAAACGGACTATATGTAACTTTTAGAAAGTCCTTGTTATTAATGCGGTTAAGTGAACTGCAGTCACCATCCTGTTGCTCGTGCTCGCACTCCATAGGCGCGAGCGATCATCCTGGGCATTGGTCAAAACAGTGACGTGACATTACATTACAATCATATATCACCGTTAATGACCAGTCTCCACGATACTAACCAGCTTGCCATTTGCAAATTTGCAAATGCAAAGTTGCATTACAATCTGTTCACACAATGGAAATACAAAGTGATTAATACATGTAAATTGTTACATATAGTACCTTTAATGTAAGTGTGTATGACTGTATCAACACCGTCTAATGGAAATAAAACGTAAGTTTAGTGTGACGAGTTTTATCTTAAACTTGTATGGTAATATTAGGGATGTTGAAAGCTTCAGTTTGTGTGAGTGTGTGTGAGTGTGTGTGAGGTGGCAGGTGAGGGGGATACATTCTGCACCTTAGGTGTGAAACATAGCTGGAACTGGAGGGGTCATTCAGAGGTGGACAGTAAATTTCCTCTAATTGTAAGAGAGTGACATTCACATTACATAACATAACAAAATTCAACAGAATGAATTGAAATAAATTAAATTATCGAAACAGGAAGTAGGGAGCAGGAACACAGTGTTGACTTGGTGGAAAAGTTGATCACATTCTGTAATTCCAGTGAATAGTAGAAACCTAAATCTAAGTTATATTAATCAGCCAAATCTCACTTGAGTCAAACTCGATAATATTATAATCATTAGTTAGTTCCAGCGTGTCTTCTGTTCCTCTAGTTTGACATCCAGATAGACCTGGTGGACACATCAGCAGAGTGTCTTTCACACCTCAGCCTGAGTAAACACATCCTCCTACTACCGGCACTTGCTCACACTTGTGTGCTGCCATGTTTTTACAAGCCCCCCTAAACTACCCCCTTCCGCCCCCCGACACACAGCTGCCACTGACATGGGAACAGTTATATTCAGCTCCCCACTCACTGCTATCAGGCCTGAAGTATATCATGTTTCTAGAAATCAATCTGAGGTCAACACTGTTTCAGAGCAAGAGATGAGCAGAAGATTCAGATTTGTCATGACAAAACTGAAATGATTAAATATAATTCAATTTTTTTAAATACATTTTTTAAAAATGACGGAGTATTAGGGCCACATTGAGGAAAAAAACAACAACTGAGATTTTGAGAATTAAGTTGTAATATTACGAGAATAGTCATAATATTACGAGAATAAAGACGTAATTTTACGAGAATAAAGTCGTAATATTACGAGAATGAAGTCATAGTATTACGAGAATAAAGTCATAAATTTATCCGTCTGTATGGTTCTTTCTTCGGAATAAATGAAGTTTCTTGCACAATCTTTTCAAGGTCCTGATACTTATGATAATGTGGTGCTGATGTGCCAAAAGATTAAGTATTTCCTTATTTGTGAAACCTATCCTACAGTATAACTTCACAAGATGCTCCACGTTCCTCATTTTGACACAGACGGCATGCTGCTCGTAATATTATGACTTCATTCTCGAATTCTCAGATTTTGTTTTCCTCAATGTGGCCCTAATACTTCGTCGTAGTTTCATCACAGAACAAAACTAAAATCTCAATCTTCCTCTGTCTGCATTAGAAAAGTCACATTCAGTGCCTACTCTTTCCGCTAATGCAACATATTTTTTAACTTCCAAGTATTCGTGACTTTTTCATTGAAAATAATCCTGGTGTACTTTACTTTGAGAGCATGTTAAGCTTTTTCTTAACATGCAAGAGGACATTTTGAATGTTTTCTGCTTAATCCGCCCCGACATCTTTACATATCGTTAGCACCACAGTGAAGTCATAATGACTTCCTCAGTGATTTTATTTCAAAGTCTACATTATACATATTTAAAGTTGTCGGATCACATCAAAAGGAATAGTTCAACACATTTATTCTCTTTTTTACCAAGGGGAGCTAACTTCCTGCCGGCTCAGACTCTCTTAAGGTGGGCTCTAACGATGGACCAGCTTTTCTCCTTTAAGAGACAAGTTTTTCTCAGCTTTTTAATTAATTATTAACATTTCTTTTAACCGATAGCCTTAATCAGTTAAAATGCTTAATGCCGGTTAACAGTTAATTATTAACATCCTTAGTAACCGCCGTATGGGAGCAGTGCAAAGCAGCGGCTGTGAGTTAGCCCGGCTATGTCAACAAAGCACGGAGAAACTCGGATTACATTACCCCACTACAGCTTTACATAAAAAAATAGTTGCTTGCTGCTATTTTAACCTAATGCTCTGGATATCGTACAGTATTAATCTTCTCATTTTACTCTCGTATTTCGTATTTTTTAATGTCCAATCTGAAACTCTCAAATTCACATCAGTGTATAACTTGTTTCATGTGTTCATTCTGCATAAGAATACAGAAAAAATGGATCATAAGCCCTCAGCTTTATTCAAGTCATGATGGAGCTACTATTTTACAACAAATATAGACAGGTCTACAGTATGTACAACAACAAATATAGTAGTGGTAGTCAGACTATTGTGTAAATTCACAGACATGTGGATAACAACCACTCACACGCATACACGCTCACATACACACAGCTCAGTCATGCCAAAAAAAAGTAACATGCTCCTTAGAAATCTTGACACATGTTTGTCAGAAATGCAGCAGGGTCTGTAAAACTGTTCTTCATCAGAACATTAAAATGAGAGCATCATATCAAAACACAGAATCTCACAGTGTTGTACCATTCTCTCTTTTAGAGAAAAAAAAAAATCAATAAACAAACGGAACAATTCCTTACATGTTGTCATGGCAAGATGTGACAGAAAATAAGACTCTACGTTATGATCACCACCTACAGAACACAGCGCTATACGGTTAAGACGGCAAACAGGAGGAGAATCCGCGGTCGGCTGTTCAGGTTGGATTTGGATCAGCTTGGAGAAAATGAACAGGAGTGGATTCAATAATAAAAACCTACATTTAATAAAGTGGTCAATCCAGGTTTATGTCTAGAGAGATCAAACCAAGCAACAACATGTGAACTAAAGACTACACACCACAGGACAGTGCAGAATAAATAAAGACTGGGTGAACGAAAGAGGTGTGTTCTCTGAATAACAACACCAGCAGCATTATTGCTGCTGAGCCTCGGCATGAATACAACGGGATTCAAATCCAATTCAAGTCATGACTATAAGTCCTCTCTCTTTCTTTTTTTTTGTCCAGTAGGGAATGAAATCAAAGCACAACATGGTAACATGAACTACATCACCTTTCAAGTACAGACATATTTTCATCTCATATTATTTTTTCTTTTACACAAACCTTAAAACAAATGTTGCTACACCGTGTATTTGTGTGTGTGTGTGTGTGTGTGTGTGTGTGTGTGTGTGTGTGTGTGTGTGTGTGTGTGTGTGTGTGTGTGTGTGTGTGTGTGTGTGCATCTTGATTGGTTCACCGCCTCCCCGCTGCAGGGTTCAGCTGGAAGCAGTCAGCTTGTTGCATCATCTACCACGATGACGGGACCGTAGATGTCCTGTTACGCTGTTTAGAAGCGTGCGCGTGTAGGTGATTCATCTCCAAAGCTTTGTTCTTTCTCCTCACAGTGATTTGTCTCATCCACGCAGACAGCGACGACCCCTGGACCCCCTCTAGCGTCTCATTCGTTTACACAACAGCAGGTGTGTGTGTAGGTGCGATACGCGCATCCTATAGAGCTCATCAAGCTCGCAAAGAAATGTACACGTTCCTGGGGGTTGATCAAATCGCATATAAAAAATGTTATCATGTCTTCTTTCTTAAAAATCTTTGAAAATGTAACAGTTTGGTATCTGCTGAAGAGGAGGTTGAGAGGGTGGTTAATCGCGTTCCCTAGTGGAGGTCTGTGGCCAGCCATCTCACTGTAGCATGTTGGATTTGCTGATGAATGATCCCCAGCTCCCCACAGTCATGCATATTCATGTATACCCATGTTGATGTAAAGGCACTTAACACATGAAGCACCCGCTACCCCCATGCTCTCCCACTGTGGAGGGAAATTGTTAAGTCACTCAGATTCATAGGCAGGTTACCATGGAGACACTTAGGCAGCTCTTACTATACCTTCTAAATGGGAGGAGGCACTATGGACCAACATATCTGGTTTTTACTATCAGCTAATACACACGATGCATCATGGAAAGAACACAAGATACAAATCTCTGTGTTTGTGTTACAGCATGACCGTCAACCGTTGGGGTCACACTCCGCGGCATAATTATTTCATTCCAGTTAATTTATCGAGTTCACCTTTTTCCCCTCAGACTGCAAACAGTCTGATGGCGTACGTTTATGAGATCAATACTCGGCCTTGGCTTGCCAAAATTGAGGGATTGTCATAAACACCACACGCGCAGAAAATCAAATAGCGACTGAAAGGTAATTGAATGATTCAATCTGCGAAGCACACACACCAGTTCACATTCATTTCACCTCCGAGCCGAATCTCAAATTACAATCTGAAAAAGGCCCCAAAGAGGCCGCAACTGTTCTACCCCGCTCTCTCTCTTCAAATGGAGATCTGCTTTAATCACGTTGTTGGAGTGGAATGCACACTTTCTGGTTAAAGCGACGGTGCTGACGACAGCGCGAGGGACGTAGGAGTTGCGACATTTGATATCGACGGTTGTTCCTGTTTTGAGACGCAGTGTGTCTGAAATCCATCCATAGACCAAGGTAGCGGGGCTTTTGGAGTCTAATATAATATATTTTTGAATAAAAGCCTGAATTGTATCTGTGCTTTTTCTCAAAAATGTAACAAATTTTTAACAACCCGCTCAGTCACTTCCAGGTGGCAACCTCCAGGTCTGTAAAGTGAAGCCAATGCTGAAGTGCCTTAAACCTGCATTCTTTCTAATAGCCAGCAGGGGGCGACTCCTCTGGTTGCAGAAAGAAGTCTGATTGTATAGAAGTCTATGAGGAAATTACCCTACTTCTCACTTGATTTATTACCTCAGTAAACATTGTAAACATGAGTTTATGGTCTCAATCCCTAGTTTCAAGTCTTCTTCAATACAGCATGATGTTCATTTAGTAAATTATGGTCCCATTTAGAGTAAAATAGACCATAAAGCAGGGGATGCTTTAGGACGTGGCTACCACGTGTTGTCCGCTCTGGGAGTTGTCCGTGTTTTGTCTTACAACTTTAACCCTTTCACAGCGTGTTTTCAGTTCATGAAAGTTAATTCTAACCTTTTTGGTCACCTAAAAATGCCTTATTCAGCGTTCAGTTGTACTCAGCTCCACCCTCTTGTGTCACGTTCGGTTGCAAAAAAACAACATGGCGACAGCCAATTACCAAGATGGCGACGGACAAAATGCCAAACTCAAGGCTTCAAAACGGCAGTCCACAAACCAATGGGTGACGTCACGGTGACTACGTCCACTTCTTATATACAGTTTATGGCCACTTCATCCTGGTGCCTGGCCTTGGTGTTCTGTAACAGTTCTGTAACTGTACTCAAACCTATACATCAGTAATATAGGACTATGACCGGGGTCCATGACACCATCCGACAGGTGGAACAGAAGTGAGAAATTTATTAATGAATTAGTGGCTCAACATGACCATGATTGTATCACTGCCTTTTCTCCATTGGACCAATGACCCCAAATAAGTGAAGGCTGATTTGAAAGCAATTGGAAAAAGAAACAGAGCTCTCTTGGATGTACTGAATTAAGGGGGAGCTCATACGTTTATCCCTGCGGCCTAATCCAAAGTTACGACTGTGTTTCACCTCTCGGGCAGCGCTCGCACACCCACTTTGTGTGACAGCCAACTGTTATTGCTGCACCAAATGACCGCCCATTAATCCTGTCTCCCTGCCCTGCAGCTGAATCAAACTTCAGAAGCATGAACGCGTGGGAGAGAAAATGTGGTGATAGTAAAACACGACCTGGACCGGCTCCAAAAGGACTGCACGACTGTGTGTGTGTGTGTGAGTGTGGGTGAAATCCTTTCTCAGCCTACGGTAAAGAGGTATATTGTTGTGTACCGGACACTGACTCTTTTTTTAGGATTCCAGTCAGGCCAATTCAGTCTTATTCACAAAGGCCAATTATAGCTCGTCAGCAGTATTCAGAGTGAGCATGTTAGTGAATAAGCAGGTAATGAATGGTTTAGAGAGTGAATGAATACATGAATAGATAAAAGGCTCTGGGCTTGTCGTTGGCTCTCTGTAGTGCAGGCGCTTGCCGGAGAGCCGTTTCTTCACCTCGAATGGACACGAATATGAATGTTATTTACTTAATGACGCATCCAGACCTTTACTCCGTGGGCTCATTAACACTGAGAGAATAGAGACACAGATATTTTCACTATTGATTTCTTACAACACAGCGAGCTATCTGAAAAAAACACTTCTGGAATATTATGAAGTGCTTATATTTTCTAAGCCAAAAGCTTCCAAAGCTAAAAACCAGAGAGAAACCCCGTTGTCATCGAGACATAATCCTTTTACTGAAATGCAAATTGCAGATCAATGATGAAGTCAAATTTCCCCTCAAAGAAAATAAAGAATGAATTATATTAAAGAGTTGGTTCATCCAAATTGCAAAGAAACATATCCTCTCAAATACTTCAAGGGTTATCCCGCCATGGAGATAATTTGGGGTTTTATCTCTCTAGGTTTTGAGAGATTCCCATCTGGATTATCTACCACCACCACTACTGTAGGATAGTGTTATCCCGATAAGAAGAAACAGTGGTTGTTATTACTCAGTTTACTCACATAGCCACAGTAGCTATGCCAGAATTAATGTGCAGCTCATCAAACACAGCGCTAGTAGGCAGAATTTATTCGGCTATCAACGAGCGAAATCAAACGCTGAGCTATAAAACAAAACCTGCCGTGCTTCAAGTATGAATCCAGCTTTAAGGTAATGTTTGTCACAATGATTGAAGATTGAAGAGTTGTTATTTCTGTCATTTGACTGAAAGTAACCTGCACAGCTACATTGATCTTCTCTGCGATTTTTCATGGATGTAGCTACTCTTTGGCTTGTGTACAGGAAGCTTATGTGCCTATTCTTAATCAGGCCCACACAGCTCTGACTGGCTTAGTTATTACCCAACTGGGAATTAACCATCAAAAACAGACCTATCTAAATCGCCTTGCTGTTAAACGAAGCTAATACAGTTGAGATCAATATAACTTAATTTAACCACATTAAAAAACTCAGAAGCATCTAGTCTTTCCAGTCTAGTGAATGTGAATATTTTCTGGTTTCTTTACTCCTCTATGACAGTAAACTGAGGGTCTTTGAGTTGTGGATAAAACAAGACATTTGAGGACGTCATCTTTGACTTTTTGGACATTTTTCCCCATTTTCTGACATTTTATAGACCAAACAACTAATCGATTAATCAAGAAAATGAACGACAGATTAATCGACAACGTAAATAATCGTCATTTTGCAGCCCTACAAGATTCATAAGTGGAAACTTTCCACATGGCTTGATACCAACAAGTTAGAATATGCTATTTGTGATTTGGGTGAACTGACCCTTTAGCAATAAATAAGAGATGACTCAGAGGAATGAAATAATGTTTGTTTTTTTTCTTTCTGTGCCCAAATTGTTTCTTATCATTACAGCGCTGCATGAAAATATGTGCTTTCAAGAGACATTGTGTTCTGAGTCACGGTCCTCTGTGCCTTTGCTAATAATGGGCATGCAGGCTACAGTGACGTGGCATCGGGAGGCTGATGAGACAAACTCTTAGAATACATTTCTGGATACGCACGTAGCTGACAATGGAGTTTTTGTAGAGCCCCTTTTGGCTCATTATCAATCACCCCGCAGCTAATATCTTAGTTATGCTTTTGCACTCGATAAATAAACTCATTAATTTGTAATCCACAATGCCTTTTTAACCAGACAATGTTGTCCATCTGTTGCAGCCTCTTGAATGTTTTTTGTTAAGACACAACCCTGTGATGTGACAGCTTGAGTCAGAGCTGACTGAGGAGAGCGTAGCTGACGGCTCAAGCACATCTCTGCCTCTCCAAAGAGCCTGATTTCCTGCTTCAAATCTGCTCAAATGCCCCTCCACTCCTTTCCAACCCCAACCCAGTGTGGAGGAAACAGACTCCTGTTGGCATGGCAACCGTATAGGACTGTGTTTAATTTCTCTTGATAAGTAATGCTAACAACACTACAACATAATGATGCTCAAGAGGAAAAAACGCCTTTCAAGCTGCAACCATGGCAATCACTTTTGTGGAATTATTTCTCCTTTTGTTTGTATTTTACAAGTAGAAACCTCGAAAGTAGCTCCAGCAGAGGCGCGTGTACAAAGTCTCGCTGAATGATGCTCGTGAGCCAACTGTGATTTATTGTCAGACTCTGAAACATTATGGGTAGAAATGCCCCCCTGAAGTTCCCTGATGTCTACCTATTTGTCATGGTCACCGCGTCTTTGACCACGTCTGCGCTGACGGGACTGCCAATGATTACAAGGAAAAAATTATGCAAATCTCCCATCGCGCTTGTCAGCAGTTCTTCTCGGCCGGGGCCCGAGCTCAGCGGGCTGCCCTTTGAGCTAAATTCATTTCATTTATAGTTAATTTCCAAGTTGCCGCCTGCGCAAATAAATACATTTATCTTTCCCACAGATGTATCTACAAAGGCGCAGAGCTGTGGCTTTTTCTAATTCTGGATGATGCAATAAAAACACACTCTGTGGCTCTTAATTTTCACCTCTTTGTCTAAAGCACGCATCGACAGTAATCCCCCTGTGAAGTCAAGGAGCCATGTTTGAGCGTGATGTTTATGCTGTGATTTGGTGGCTGCCCCGGGTCAAACAGCGCTGTTGTGTTTTGCCCTGCAGGCTGTTTGTGCAGCTTTGTGCTTCTATCGAGCAGGTGGAGGAGGACGGAGGGAGGGAGGGAGGGAGGGAGGGAGGAGGAGAGGGAACAGCCTAGGGAACAGCCTAGGAAATAGGAGCTGACATTCACCTGGATGCCCTCTGTGTGGATGGGAAGAAGTGGGGAAAAAAAAGGAGAAGGAGAATGATCCTGAGGCTAGAGCGAGAGACGGAGGGGAGCGTGTGATTGTGGTTACCTAGGCTACAGCATGCTGCCCTGCTGGAAAAGGGAGGGTCTTGGAGGAAGGTCAGACGGCTGAGGTACAACCAGCTAAATCAACTCTGAAGTGCGAGGTCCCCGGTGGCGTTGGGGTTGAGGAAATGTAACTGTTTAGGTTGCTCAGGAGGAACATAGATTGTCGCTGAGAACGGGACCTTGCGAGCGCCGTGGCTTATAGCTCGCCCTCTGGGCTGTAAATCCCTTTGATACGCCACATAAAGGAGGATAAAAGATGTAGAAAAGAGATGAGGAGACAAGTATACGAGATAAGATTTCTTTTTGTGAGTTGCACGCCTTGAAAACATTCCCCCCGGGGATGGAGGTCATCTGGCGTCTGTGTGTTCGCCGTGTGA
>CAKALG010020041.1:0-21514 GCA_916700815.1 Helicolenus hilgendorfi | reverse complement strand
TGACCTTCCCTCGACCCTCCTCTGAGTCCGAGTGGCCACAGGCCGCGCTTTACCTGAGCAAGTCGAGCAGCTCTCGGATTCCCCCCAGGTCCTGTTCACTAGCGGAGGATCACAGGGTCAAAGAACCTGGCTTTACTTTAAGTTCAGACTGAATGTCCCGAGGGCTAAATTGTTAAGAACACACTGTCTGGTGCATCACGCTGATTGCTGAGGAGGCTGGCCAGGTATTACAGCACAGGCAGTGGACTTTTCTTTCTATGATTTCTAAACAGATCCTTTTGCAAAATGCCTTATTCATTGCTGTATTGCGTCTTTGTGATGTACCATTGGTATTCGTATTCATCATGTGTTTGTGATTTTCATTTTTTATATGTATGCCCTTTTTGTGCAGACACTGTGAATACATGGGGATAACAATATTCTATCATATATATAGATAAATAATCATCAATCATGAAGCGCTTTGGCAACAGTTTTGAACGGATATCAGAAAAAAAACATGCATTTGTTCAGCTATAATGCATTAATTAAAATAACGCCCTGTCCTGGTAGGATCGCTGGTCATCCCGCAAGTATGTTGACACACAAACTTCACACCCACAGGTGATGTTGGAGATCTCTTTCCAAAACCATTAATGGCCATTAATATGCCGTTCCAGTTCCACCAAACCAAACTAGAAAAAAAAAAAACTTTTTTGTTGTTTACTTTTAATATTTTTTTTAAAATGTATTTCTTTATTGGCTTGGCTTTGTGCATGGGGTGGCATTGTCATGTTAAAAACAAACAAATAGCCTTCCTGAAACTGTCGCCACAAAATTGGAAGCACAATATTTTCTTTGATTGGGTCTAAGAGGCCCCAAAAACATCCCCAGACTAAAAATATACAAAAGTATGAAGAGAACTCCTCTTCAATTTCTATTCACTTAACCATTATTTACCAGTCAGTGGGGTCTATTCAATCTTGTGAATGGTTGTGTTATGCTGTAGCCCCTTTTACAAATATTTTTACACACACACATACTTTCTATGTATCCTCTTTTTATAATTTTTATGTCTGTTTTACTTGATCAGTTAGCCATGACACATGATATTAAGTTTGTGTCTATACACCTTGCCACTGTTTGTTATTGACTTAATAAAATTGTTTGAGGATCAAAAATGTCGCCTTTTCAGCCCATTCTCATTCCCAGGGCGTCAAATACCGAGGCTTTGTCGTTGTTAGGTACCGCAGCGCACAAAGCCCTGTAGCGCTAGTATGTCACATCGGGCGTTCCATTAACTATACTGGAAAAACAAAGTTTGGAAACTTGTGTTTGGTGGATTATTTCTCTGTTGTTCCCATGCTAATTGGCATTGTATTTTACATGGTTGGAAAGCCTGTTTATTTACCTTCACAATGATGTCCAACTTGTAAGGATCATGCATTTGTGGGATGAGCAGCACAGCTGATTATGTGGTAGCGCCCAAGAAAAATTTGCCAAAATGCTTTGCCAATTGTAAACAGTATATTCTCATAAGGGTACCAGGAAGCCTGCAATGACTGCCCTTCACCGTCAGGCCCATTTGCGCTGGTGAAAGCGAAAAGACGCACAGCGTTGCTGGTGGAGGGAGGTGGATGGGTTCGAGGCTTTCATCCGGGAAAGCCGTTTGTGTCCCGTTCATTACATTACTTTTATTCGGCACCTCTCTAAAAGCTCTCTGCATGTATTATTATTATTATATTTTCATTTTCATTTCCATGACAACCAGGCAAAAACTCCTGATGAATATCATGCAATTAGAACAATTCTATTCAAATTTATGATTAAATTATTTAATTCAAAAACTACGACTACCTTATCACCAACATTAGGCACTAACTATGCAATTTACAAGTGACTGCACCTACTGTCCTCAAGACGGGTATAAAACATTTTCTAGTCTTCTGTAATCTACTGGACTACGAAGACTAAGAGGCTGCATCCAGTGAATTTAAGGTTGCAAGAGCCCTCATAAATAATAGCTGTCCGACAGTCAATGGATCTTTATGCAGGCTGACTTGAGAGGGAGATAGTCTCTGTTTCTTATCCCTCTATCTCAGCTGCACAGCCGAAGAGAACGGACTGTAAGAAACACTTGATAGTCCGTGGCCATATTTTGTAAATAAATTAATTACTCTTCAGGGGAGAAAAGACAGTCACGGTATCGCAGGGAGGCTAACTGTTTGAGCGAGAGAGAGAGAGAGCGTGATCCCTCGCTCCGAGGAATCAAATCCTTATTTGTTTGCACTTACATGTTATGTTAATTGATTTTGGATGAGCAGGCATCTGCAAAGCCCCCATAGTCTGTACCGGCGCTGGATTTTCGATCAGAGCTGGTATTGATTTTTGTGTTTGTGCCAACACATGGCCACGTGCAATGCAAAAAATCACGCATGTTGGAAAGCATGCATGGACTCATAGCATATAAACATACACAACTTATCATGCATGATCATAACTGCTATGAAAAAACACAAAGTCCCATACTGAGGCTCGGTTTCAAACTCTCTTTGTTCTTGCTCCCGCTCTTTCATTCATCATGCATGTGCTTTCTCACACGGAGGGCAACACAAGGGACACAGAAAATAAACAGGCACGCATCAAATATAAATCATTGATATCATATTTGTATATACCGTTCATACATTATCCATGACGATTTTAATAAGCTTGTCAGAGCACTTTAACTGCCTCATAAAGCCTTATTGATGAGCGCGATGTGCACATTCCCAATCACGTCTGGCGAGCTGAAAATGCATCAATGGTTCCCGGGTTTTTACTCATGACCAATTTATCCACGCTTTCGTACTGTATATGCAAAGGGCAGACAGCAGTCAGATTATATGCAATAACACAATGTAATGAATAATTGATTCCTGGCTCTCGGGTGAGGGAAGGAAATGGTTGCCAGGACAACCAGTAAAGCACTCCTTCTTATTTCTCACACACACACACAGTCTGTGATAAGGCTGTCTAATTTGCCCTGACCTCTCTGTCTCTAGACACTGCCTCCACATGGACAGCCTTTAATTGTTTAACTTCGAGGTTCCCCTTCCTTCTCACCTCAACACACACAATAGTCGTTCCTTTCTGGCGAGGGCAAACGCCATACAACCCCCTGTATGTATATGACAGATGTAAGAAGATGTATACTCTTGTACGGTATTGTTCTATCTGCTGGAAATTGTGTCATTACCAAACAATGGTGATGGCCCACACGGCCATCAGTGTGTAATATGTTGGTAAGCATTTTAATCGCAGATCCCACATTTTCATAATTACAGGGTAATTAGCTGGCAGTGGAATACAGTGTGAAATTATGGGCTGTTCACTGCAAAGTGGATGCGCGCTGAGCACGCTATCTGTAATTTTTTAGTTTCTATTTAAATCAAGATTCAACCGAATCCACCACTTTCAGCAGTGGGTGTTCACTCTAGATCAATTATATGTGTATTGGTACAGTAACAAAAAACATGCTTAATGATAAACAGTTGTGTAACAAAAGGGGATTTGGGGATTTAACTCATCCTACTGTATCAACAACCATCACTGCAAAATGTTAACTAATAATGTCTTGAGAAGAAATAAGTTATGTAATTAATGTCATCTGAAGAAAATGACATTCCATACCCACATAATCAGCTATGCTGTTCATTCCACAAATGCATTATCCTTACAAGTTGGACATCATTGTTAAGGTAAATAAACAGGCTTTCCAGCAATGTAAAATACAATGCCAATTAGCATTGTAACAACAGAGAAATAATCGACCAAACACAAGTTTCCAAACCTTTTTTCCCCAGTTTATCTATCTATTCTATTTAGGACTGTCAATGGATTGAAATATTTAATCTCGATTAATTGCAAATAAATCTCACATTTTTTATCTGTTCAAAATGTACCTTAAAGGAAGATTTGTCAAGTATTTAATATTCTTATCAACATGGGAGTGGACAGAAATGGACAGAGTGGAAATAAATAAATACACTTTTCACCCCTGCAACTCTCTTTTGCACACTTTTTCATCTGCCTGGCCGTACTTATTTGTTAATAAGTGTAAATTGTAATGAAACTGACCAGACTTTTAAGCCAACAATATCAAGGACCAATTGTTTATTTATATTATAATAAAAACAGTTGCAAAAATTGTAATCTTTGTCTTAAAACCGTTACTTATGATGTGTGTTGCTTTTTACGTGGCTCAGTTAGGGGGGGCTCCAAATCTGAATTTCGCCTAGGGCACCGAAAGGGCTAGAGCCGGCCCTGGGTATTTTTTAAAAAGCACTAATTAAAACAGAAACAGAAAACAATGGTGTGAAGTCATTAGGAACAAATTGATTGACAAAGTCATACAAAGTTGGAATGATAGAATAAAGCATCTGTGAGATTGACAAAAAGTAGACCTCTGGAGTCTGCACAGACCCCAGTTGGTAGGATGAGGTTTAAACTGCAGCAAATGAATAACAAATTCTGATTAGGAAATTCAGATTAATATACTGTAGCTCCCTGCCTTTGGGCCAACGCGCAGATGCTGTGAAGACAGGGGGCTGAAAAGTCACAGTTCTTTTTGGAGTACAGTAATTTTCACATCCTCTTCAGAGATGTTGGCGGTTAGTGTGTTATTAATTAGTGAGCTTAAAGAAAACATCTTGAGGAGTTGTCAGAGATGGGCTTTTTGTCTTGCACTGAAAACTTGGCTTTCATCTGATGGGTATTAAAACGTATTGAATGGATACAGATGATACAGATGAGTGGCCCTATACAGAGCTCCATTCCCATTTCCCTCTGATTAAAAAGCCTTCCTCAAAGCTCCAGGTTCCCTTTGATGCTTTTTAGAAACCTAGGTGTGGCTGAATGATGCAATGTTGAGCTGTTCCTGCTCTTGTCAGAAAAGGAAAAAAAAAACAGATGGGGGGGAAAAACAGGCTTTAATTCAGACAAAAGCAGACGGGGACCTTATATATCCATGTGTATGTAGGGGGGTTGAGATGGCTAGGGCTCTGGGGAGTTTCTCTTTCTATCTCTCTGTCTCTATCTTCCTATCTCTCTCTGCTGCTCCGTTCATTAATCAGCCCTTTATTAAACAAAAGCAGCTTCCAGCGCTGCCTAAAAGGTGCATAGATAATCTTGACATGAAGACAGAGTATTTACCCTCCTTACCCTCTACTTCTGCACCGCATTCTGCATGGCAATGGAGGAGGGGGAAAAGCTCTCGCGGTGAATGAAGACTGATTGAAAGTACTAACCTTTTGTAAATCTTCCATACAATTCAGGTTTAATGGTCTTTGAGCTATTGTGCCTCAGAAAGCTAAAAACATCTGCTGCCAAGTACAGTCTGTGCGGATAGAGGTGACGTGCGTGGACAAAAATGAATGGCGAGGTTGAATTATCCACTGAGGGGAGAGAGTCTGGAATTTAATTACCACCGTTCGACACTGACGTTTTTAAGGACACGGGCAATTTCGAGGACCATTGTCTAACCACTCGCAGGAAAAGCGATACAGCAGAGTCGGGCAATCAAACATTCCACAGCCGAGGAAAACTGGGCCAGGGTGTACTTTCTTTGAACAACAGACAATTTAGGAGTTATAGTTTACTAGTCTATGGCAGAGGCACTCAGAGGAAAAAATAAATAAATAATAGCGTGTAAAGGTTTCGGTGTGTATAACAATGACAATGAGGCGTCAAACTGGAAAGGAGACCCTTAATAGGTACCTGCCTGCCCCTAGGGACCACACTCGCATCTTATTGGTCATCCATTCACAAGACAGCGGCGCATTCTCCTCACCGCCAATCAGCCAATTACAGGCTCCATAACAGGATGCCTACTGGCAGCGAGGCAGTCTTTTACAAGGCCCGCATCACAGGCAGGGGAGACAACCCTGTCACAGAATCATAACTATGATGAATATGGCAGCGAGTTTTACGGCAACACCACTGTTTCTGGTTAATATGAGGTGGGCGTGAAACGGCCATTCGCGGGGACCAGACAGCGTGACCCCCTTTCGAGGCCTCGAGGAAGAACGATGTAAAATACTGTAAAATGATGAGAAGGGCAGTGAGAGAAGTGTTAATCCAGACGTGGTGAGCATTTATTAGTGTTAGAGGGAAAAGGGGCAGCGCTAATGTTGCTTCTCACCGGCTGCTAATGAAGCCAGTTATGAGGGAGTAACGCTAGTTTGGAGTTGAGCGAGAGGGCATAGAGAGGGGATATTTTGCTACTTCTGCTTTGATATTTAGTTCTTTTATAGAGTAGCGCCAGTCCATTTGATCCCGCAATTATTAATCTGTCCGTTTCGACGAAGTCTAAGCAGATTCTGATCAGCGTTATAGCTGCCCGCCTGTCTGGCTCGAGTCCATGTCTCTGTGATTGCACTGAGCATCAATGACTCTACAGCACATTATCTACCCCGTCGATGATGCTGATCATTTAGTGACTCCGTGCATTTTAATGTCCAAATTGCAGCCGATCCAAACATCACAGCAGTAGTGACTGAGAGCAGTGATAATGACACGACACAAAAGCGTGTGTGTGTTTGTGTTCAAGCCTGTCTGATGCTTGAAGCTTGTGTTTGATCCAACCCTGTCTCACGGGAAGGCATTAAATACCCTGACATTACACGGACATTCTGCGTGTCAAGTACGTATTTCAGCTTTTTCGCGTATCATTTGTATGCCACTCAACGTCCACACATAAAGCTGCAGTGGAAATGAATCAAATATGATTAAAAAAAGTTTTTTTTTATAAAACGGTCACTTTATTCTGACAGTATAGTGCATGAGACAGGTAATCTCAAACAGACCGGGGGAAAACAACCAATCAGAGCTGAGCTGGAGCCTGCCCTTCAGCTGCCATCTATGAGCCGGCTGTCCATCACTCGTGAACTCCGATCAAACGGTCAAACTAAAGCAGCGCTGATCAAATATGAATCAATATTCTGTTACTGTAATTGCCTATTTTTCACCTCAAATTATTTCAGAAACATCTTGTAGTGTGCTGTTTAGTTGTAAAATGAGAAAGTTTGTGACCCGGCAGCCATGTTGAGATCAGTTGAGGAAATACCAAGCACCGCCCACCAGCTGGAGCATAGCCATTAGGAACGCTCAATAGGAACGCTCTCTCTCTGAAATGACCTGTGATTGACCTGTGACTAGATTTTTTTAAAGCCTGAAAACATCGCCATGAGTATGTGCAGAAGTCTAGTTTTCTCTCAGAACACTTGAATTAATATATGCTGCAAGGTTATTATGGAATGTTTGCCCAATGATGCCATAAACATTCTGCTTACTGCAAATGACACACAGTAATCAAGAAAAGTGTACTTATTGCATGCTAAACACCTTGCGCACTATAGTGGCATTTTTACGCCTTTTCATGGGATTGGGCTGTTTGATCTGTAACTCTTACTGGGTACATCAGCTAGAATTTACCAGGACCCAGTTTTGCCTGCAGCAAAACTCTACCTTCCTCAAGGCATGGAGTCTAAAAAATACTGTCAATATTTTACAAGCATCACCGAATGCATCAGATTCAGTATGCCTCATCCACAAGGTGCCTTATTAGCTTGAGATTTGTGAGGGGCTATAGAGTCCAAAAACAGTAACTGTTTACATGTGCTTTAGTGAACAGATTACAATCTGCTTTTTACATAAACCGGATGTCATGCAAAAGAAAAAAACATGGTTTTGGTAATTGAGCCACAGGATTGGAGAAATTTCCCCAGCTAGATTGGTCCTGGAGAAGGCTGATTTCTTGGTCATGTATATGCATAAAAAGGATTTCTGTGTGGCTTTGTGCATGCATGCATGTGCCTGACAAAGACTTCAGAGGGGGAAAATATAGCTGTGACAGCAGTGCGACAGGATGAAAGGAGAGATCATTATACATACCGATGTATCCTTATATTCAAAATAATTCAATTCAAAGTCTGACTACAAATGCAAGTTCAGAGGATTGGATCAAACTGGGTGAGCCGCCCATTTTTCACATACTAACCAAATTGCTGGAAAAAAATGTAGTCATTATTTGTACTGGAGCCTGATGTGGACAAAACCCCTGCCTTCGATAGAAAGCTGTGCTACTAAATTTACCTGTATTGCAACACATTCTCACACCCACCTCGTCAAATACCGCCACTTGGACATTGCCCCTCGCCTTCGGAGACCGATATTACGTTTTATTTTCGACATGTCATGCATAGTGTTTCAAAACAAAAAATAAACTTCTGTTTTCACAGGAAGTTAGGTTTAGCCAATACAACCACTTAGGTAGGATTAGGAAACTGACGTTACCTTCACTGACTAACAACTCATGTGACTAGCGACTCACAGGACTGACGATACCAACGAGTCATGTGACTAATGACTAACGTGACAAAATAAGTTTTTATAAGTTATTTTTAGTTTGAGACAGGATAGTAGTCTCCTGGTTGAAAGTCCTGTGTTTGTTTGACCCATCCACCACCACTCCCCGTTGTCGATGGGCGCTGCCCAATCGGCGGTAGTGGACGATTTGAGAGTGAGACTGGGTTGTGTAATCAACTAAGCATACAAGGATTTCTGAGCTATAACAGCTCTCACACAGAGAATAGATAGAGAATGATAGAGTTCAGTTTAACTAGTTTGAAGACAGTCTATTTGAAATCATAATGCAATCACAACGCAATCACATGGTCCAGTCAGTTCCCACACAATGGATCAGCATGGCAAACAGGATATAGATTTTAAAACTAAATATGAGGTGAAATTGCTATGATGTTCACGGATCCATTAAGGTAAAGTTTCTGCAGGTTCCTCCCTAACTGTGCTTTTCTAACTCCCTCTAGTTTCACGTGTTTGCCGGCGCCAAAGATAGTCAAGTGAGGCCTACATCATATTCTCATACAAAGGTTATTATGATATCCTATGAGAAAGTTATTCCTCCTTTTTCGTTCGTTTTCCTACGAATGTCCAGCAACAAGTGTGAATTTCTGCTCGTTACATGCAAACAGTATTTTCAAAATAAACTTCTGTCTTCACAGGAAATAACTTCCTTAGGTTCAGGCAAAAATACTACTTAGGCTTAGAAAAATATCGACTTTGTTAGGTTTAGGTAACAAAACGACTTAGTTAGGCTTAGGAAAATATCGTGGTTTGGCTTAAAATAACTTTGGAAGTGACAATAGTTAATAATGTAAGTTACATGACAAATAAATCATGGTTGACATCTGGTTTGACACGGGACACAAACGCTGTTCTCTTGGGCGAAAGTTCGGTATTTATTGACCCACCCATCCACCCCGACCTCTTCCCTCTGCGGCGTTCACCGCTCTTTATATTTCCTGGTTCACAATTACATTATTTACACATAAATTCAGTTTGTGGAATATACACAAATTACAATGCATTACTTTTCATAGGTATAGCTACAACAGTGTATGAGACCAGCCTGAGTGGGGAAGCATTCCACTTAGGAACATGAGTGTTTCTATGTGAGTGTGCAGAAGTGAGCAATAAAAATGCCCTATTCAATGTCCGTGCATATTTAAGGAAATTAACAATGCCAGTAAATGTAATTTAATGTTAAAATGAGAATGTACCTCACACAGAGGACAGCATCCAAGCTCGCTGAAGCCTCTTACATGAATCCTTTGATTGCAAACCCATGTAAAGTAATCAGAGTCCACAGAAAACTTGTCTGGTCTTTAGCGGTGTGTTCTCATTAGTCGTTAGGAGTACACCACCCATAGGGATCTCATTTCATGAAAGTGCTAGTTGGGTAACCAAGCTCATTTGAAGGTATTAGCTAGATGACTCAGCCCTTGTAGTATCGCTGTTCATGCATGTTATCAGTGACGGTACAGCCGTGCCTTCCTTCATACATAATTCAGAGCAACACATAAAGAGATATGGAACATTTTGATCTTTATTCTGTGGAACGCAAACTTTCCAGATAGGCTATGTGTGCTGTACATGCTGGTACAAACACCCATCTCATATGCTCAAGGTTACTGGCAACTGCTTCCTTCGTTGATATTTTGCTTGAGCAGTTTTTAATACAGTTGGTGGATTGGCCAACGGAGTCAGAGAGAGATGAAGGCTGAAGATTGTACCACTATCAGCAGAGAGAGGCTATAGCCACTGGCCACTGTGAATAGAGCAGAGCAGAGATATACTGGACCTCTTTTGACACAGGTATAGACTTCCAGCTCTTATCTGTCGAAGTCGAAAGGGGCAGAAGATAACGGGTATTATGCATATTATAAAAGACTTCTTGGGCCGCATTGCTCTATGCATGCGTCACAAAACTCTAGCAGACAGAATATACAAGTCTAGTTGGTATTAACTCAGATTCTGCATATGAATGCAGAAGATTTTGGTATCAGAAGAATTCTGGTTTCCATTTGTAGTCCAAGTATGGACCAATCACTCATTAGCAGAATCTGGTTAAATAGAGATAAACAGTACGTGTGTAGAGCAAAAGAGTCAGAATGCATTGCCCGAGATGAGTATTGGATTGCTATGAACTTTTGTACAGACATACATGTTTCCCAAACATAGACTGTATATTAGAAGTAGTCACCAAGACGTCACCCATTGGTTTGTGAATTGGTTTGTGAACTGACATTCAAGCTTCAAGTTTGCCGTTTTGACTGTCGCCATCTTGTCTTTTTGACACAAGAGTGTGGAGCTAGGTACAACTGAATACATTTGTATGGTGACCACGGTGACCAAAAAGGTCCTAATAAACTTTCATGAATTGAAAACACTGTGAAAGGGTTAACGAGAGTTAGAGGTTATTGCTACATTTCTGGAAGGGGGCCATAAGAAGGCCTATAGTCTGCTTATCATTCACCATAGGCTTGACTTTCGCCATCAGGAATGGGAGTTGTGTTCTTTGTAACTTTAGCAGTGGGCTGAGAGGCATTACGAGGACAGTCTCAAGAGTGCTGAGGACAGAATCGTCACCACAACCTGGGTGTTAACAGATGTCCTCAGTCTGTCAGCACTAAAGGGGCTTGAAGCAGGAATGCCGAGTCATACTCAGCACAGTGTAAATGTGCTGAGTAAAACCTCCTAGTTGAAAAGTTCAAAACAAGTGTTTTTGTATTTTAATCTCTGCAAGCTAATTAAGTTACTCTGCTATGTAAGACAGGTACCACATCACTTGGCCCCATCGTTCATTATATTAAATGAAAAAAACAAACAATAACTGGATTCTAAATTTAGATTAGATGGCAGTATTTCAAGTGAAACAGGGAGGTTACATGGACAGATAATCAGGCTCATTTATTATGTATAACTCCAATGGTAGCTGATAAAATATCTGACTTGGATTCCATCTGGTAACATTAATGTATTGTAATTTATGCTATCTTTCCCTCTCTTGCCACACCCTCTTGACAATTTTTTTCCCCATTTCTTCTATCATCACTTGTCAGCAGCTGACGGCGAGCAGTACATCCCTAGCTCCATATTCATCCGGCTACCCTTTTTTCCGAGCGAGACGTGCTTCCCCTTTTTGCCATCAGACCCCCGCCCAGCTCAACCAAGCCCAAAAGCCCTTTGATGTGTCACTTCACATCTCACCCTCAAAGCTGTGAAATCTCAATTTTCTGATAAGGGCAACCTCAATTTGTCAGGAGATACTATTTATAGATCTGACAAGAGATAAAGCTGCACGAGTTGCAGTAATTCTGAACAAGTACTTAGAGGCCATCGCCACTTTTGTGTGAGGTAAAAGCAACGCGGCCCCAGTCGATTCACCAGATAAAGGCGCGTTGAGGAAGTAGATTTGAAATGACGCTTGGCAGCACTTTGCCGCCGTATTAGACATGGG
The DNA here is from genome assembly GCA_916700815.1 of Helicolenus hilgendorfi. Taxonomy (NCBI): domain Eukaryota; kingdom Metazoa; phylum Chordata; class Actinopteri; order Perciformes; family Sebastidae; genus Helicolenus; species Helicolenus hilgendorfi. The sequence goes on along the minus strand of CAKALG010020041.1, from coordinate 9,675 downwards.
TCCAGCGTGGCCCAACTTCCTGTTTGAACTCGGATACCTCCTTAGGGTTGAAGCTCTTTTAAAATCTCAATTCAACCCACTTTGTGGATCTTAGAAAGTACTGCCTCCGTCCACACAGCAATCAAAAGGAAAACGTAGTAGTTTCAGCAGCCTTTGGCGTAAAGAGCACACATACGACAGTGTTGGGGAAGCTGGTCTGAAAATGATGCAGTCAACTAAACTGTCCATATGGTTGCGGTAACTACTCGAAAGTTTGTCTGAAAGAAAAGTAGAAAACAAACAGTGCAAGCACGAGAACAATTAGTAATGTTTTACTTTATAGGGCTGTAAAATTCTAATACTTTTTTGGCCGTGCCCTAACTTACTGTATGTGTTTTCTCTAGTGTTTGCCCTTCCCTGGGTTTTATGTGTTCCCCTGTCTCCTTCTCGGTCTGTGATTTGTTTTGTCCATGTGTGCTGCCGTGTGTGCTGCCGTGGGCGCGATCTCCCTTCCTCATTCTCCCAGCTCTGCTCGTCACACTCACCTGTCTGAAATCACCTCATCAAGCTCACCTGCCTCTCATCAGTTCACCCATCTACTCCGGCTTTCCAGCCAATTGTCGGCAGATTGTTGTTTTAAGTTCTATACACGCGTTAAAGCCAAGATATAGTATCCTATTCTAGTCTCTGCTTCCTTGTGTTTTTCGTGCTTCGAACCTGCTTTTCTTGTTTCTCAGGATCACTATTCTCGCCTATGCTCGCCATGTTTTCCCCACATTACCCACTCACGCCATCAGTCTCATAACCTCATCCTCTTTTACAATAAAATACTTTTTTACCACCACCAACCTGTCTGTGTCCTGTGCTTGGGTCCCACTCGTGTTCATAAATACATTTCTAAAAATGTCTTGTTGGCACTAATTATAGGTAAAATAGTGTTCTTCCAATTCATTATTCCAATCAAATGCTAAACTAGCATGACATTTTTTTAGTCAATTCAGCTGGGATTAAATGGAGCAGTTCTTTCAAGGTAAAATTCCTCAGAAAACCAACAACTGCGTTTAAAGTCAACACACCTAAACTAATCTGTCTCAGAACTTTCTCTATTCTCCCTTTAATAATCACCAAATAACAGTTCTTTCCAGGAAATGATTAGGAAATAACAGACGCATAAAATAAAGCAGTACAGATCAATGTTAGTGAAAGGGAGTACTGAGTTTCTTTGCCTGGTCCATTCACTCTGTGCACCACACACACAGAAAGCTGAAAATAGTTTCCGAAAGTAGTAGATGGCTTTTCTTTCACTTGTATCACACAGATGCAACACGTAGCACAGATACCTCCCTTAGAATTAAGCAATTTAATTTCATTTTAGTGTTGTGAGAAGTGGAAATAAATTTAAACTTAATAGTATTTTGAAGAATTGCAGAAAACTATTTCTTGAGAGGAAACGGAGAAGAAAAAAAGAATAATATTTCTGTGCAATAAAAGACACTAATCTGAAGTAAGATGTGAATATGACTAATTCAAAATCATTAAAATTGAGTTTCTTTCATGAAGTTAATATTGCTATTTTAAATTCCACTCTTTCAAAAGCCATCAAATTAATATGCTGAACAGTCACACTCCCCACACAGTTTCATTGTGGGTGAGATGTGCTCATGTAGCCCAAATTAAAGTAATTTACACATATTAATGTTTTAATAAAAAATTCTGTTGATTGCTGCCTCACGTTGTCCAGATGAATAGTGGCCAGATGGTGTGAAATAAATGAATAAAATTATACATGGGCTGATGGTGCCAGATATGTTTATTCCCCCAAAAAAGTCATCATTAAGTGATGGAGTAGTCCTCAAATTTTGATCAACATTGAAATCTCTGGCAATATGGATTATTCAAAATATGAAATTAGAAAAAAAAAATAACATGCCAACTGGATCTTTTATTATCTGTAGCAACAGGCTAAAAACGGTTAAATTGCCTGCCTAACTTAGGTTATTTTTTTGTCAAAGCAAACCGAGGTATGCAAACAGTCTCATGGTGAGAAAAAAAAAATAATAATTTGAAAGTTTTAGTTTTTCAACAAGCATGGGGCATTTAGGTGTGTGTCGTGTAATTCAACAAACCAGCCGGCCTTAACACTGCTTGCTTGAAAGTAAATATTGTCCAGCATGTGGGACCAGATTAGGGAAGCATTTTAGCATTTTGTAACCTTCAACTGCAATATAAACCAGGTGTGCTTATTGGTGTCAAAACAGACCACACACAAGTTGAAACTAAAGAGTTTCTTCTTTGAAATGTCAAAGTAAAACAATGTAGGGATGGCTTTATGCAACAGCAGTTTTGTGTGGGAGGAAAAAAAAGAGATCACCAAACAAACAGTGGAAGAGACAAATGGAGACTGTCTGACTGTCAGCAGTGTAAGTAGTGCAGCAGATGACCAGGTGAGCCCAATCTAACTAACAATCTGACTCCGCCCTCCAGGCTTCTGCACATATTCCCTCTTCACAGCAGCCATTTTGACATGACATAGCAGGGAAAACACAGGTGTAATTGATAAAATTAATTACGGCCTTGTTCTGTTTAGTGTGTCACAGTCATCCCAGCGAGCCAGCATGCACATGGCCATAATTAATGTTGTTAATTGCACCTGTGTTAACCCTGCAATGACATGTCAAAACAGGCTGCTGTGAAAATTGTGTGGTGAGGTAATTCAGCAGTATGTTCCTGGTAATTTCATATTGTAAACTAACTAACTATCTAAATATGATGGTTTATGCTTGCGGAGGCTGCACTTAGATCTTATTATTATGATCTTAGCTATTTAGATCATCCTTGCCTTACGTATAATGTTTCAAAGGCCTTTATTTTGAAGCAGTTAGTCAAGGATAAGCCTGGATTTCTATACCTTTGTCAGCACATTGTGTTTATGAATCTTTCACACGTGGCAACGGCACCACTGCGCTCTGAAACCCATTTATTCCAATGGCTTGTGTGGCGCAACAACATCTTTTTGCTGCGCACAAAGTAGCAAAGTGAAGCGCAAACCACATTCTGTTTGAAAGCCCCATGAAATGACTAAGGGTGATGACAAAGACATATAGTAAGAAATTTGTGTTTGAATGCAGCATGCCACCATTTTCATCTTCTATATTTTATTAGCAAACCATGAATGGTGCATTACTGCCACAATCCAATGTTCGACTTACTTTCTGTATGATCTCATCCCTCTCTTTGACGGATTGCAACTTTTATGTTCATGAACAGAGGTGGAGTCAAACAGGTGGCCAATGTGGCATCTTCAAACTTTGGTATCTGTTTCAATAACGGCTCTGTCACCGTCTTTAATGGGCTTTGCCTTGCATGACCACACCACTAAATATGATGCAGTATGGAGTAATGCTTATCTTTCCTCAAACACGTCTGTTCATTTGGCTCTGTTAAAGGTGCAGTGTGTACTGTATCTGGAGCCATCTAGCGGTGTGCCGAGTATGTAGAGGAACTACGGTGGCTGAAACGTGAATGGCCCTATCTAGAGCCAGTGTTTTTTTTTCCGACTCTGTGAAGAGGACCCGCTCCGTATGTAGATATTGCACAATGATGCATATTTTCAGGTGATTTTACACTAAAGAAAACCTACCAATAAAAATGATATTCCATTTCTGCCAATAGATCGCCCTAAATGTTACACACTGTTAGCAGGGTGGTCACGTGACAATGGAAGACGGCCCAACAGTCCTGCAAGCCATTGCATTGGCAGCATGATCTGGGAAGTGATTTGAGCCTGGATAAAGGATAATCACACATGAGTCAGGATGACTTCAGCAGGGTGGACAGCAGGAAGATGCACCCCCATACGTTTGGAAAGTAAAGTTGTATATAGAGAACGGGAGATTTCTGACTCACTGTGCATGTGTCTAAGTATAATGGGGTGGACAGTAAGAGATAATCTTCATATAATGTGCAACCGCAATGGGTAGCCATTTCCTAAAAATTCTATGACATCACAGTTTGACATTTGTATTTTTATAACATAAGAAAAGGTGAAAAAAGTAAAGTCTTATACGGGTCTTATATTTACAACAATGGTTCTTCAATGGGCCAGACTTTTCCCAGCTAATGCTTGGAATTGAAATGACAGTCTTACGGCCACAAGCAGGCTTCTAATGTCTAATCTTTGGGCTGCTGCTGGCCCAGTATGTCTGAAATGGTAATGCTCTGCTTTGAAGTTTCCTCTATTGAGGAACAGGAAAAGTCTGGTCTTACAAGACCGTATACTATATAGCCGGCTCACACAACTCTGATTTCATATTACATACATAGCAGCTCGCTGAGTAAAGGTCTCTGTGTTAGATCTGTTCTGACCCTCAGAAAAAGGCTTTTACTGTACTTGTTTCTTTCCTTCCAACGAAATATTTCAATGGCAATTTGATTACCTGCCGCTGTGGAGACAGAAAGAGCAATTTGAAGACAGATTGACCTTTCCTCTTCTTTCTGCGACCGCTTGCTCTGCCGTTTCCATCTACCGCATCTCATCTATTCACTCTGCACCCCAAGCTCCCCACAAATATCTGTGATAGAATTTTACCATAAACCCTTTCAGTCCCCATAACAGGGAGGAAATAGGCCTGTGTGTGTTTGTGGATGGCATCTCAGGTACGTCTCTGAATGGGCAGGGTTGCACATTTTTTTCCGATGAAACTGGCTAGTACTGGCTTCAATTAGTGCATGTTTATTGGTCCTGTTTGTGCGTGTGTGTTTGTATTTTGGCCCCGTGTGTGTGTGATGTGTAAAAATATCAACAGAGTGAAAACATTTAATCCCCCCTGTGGGAGCAATAATATGTCTTCTTTCTATATTTGAAGTAAAAATAAAAAATCTACAAAGGGAGGGAGAAGATCAAACGTACTATTTAAATATTTATAAGATCAAATAAAATCTCAACAAAACATTTGAATGGCATGAGAGCTATGGCACTTATACTTTAATGCAAAAAGTTCCAATCTAGAGAGAGCATCAACGTAACCATAGAAATCACTACAACCTTACCCAGAATCCTGCGGTAAACGCATGTCTTATCAACATGGTAGTGGACAAATATGCTTGCTTTTATGCAAATGTATATATCTATAATTGGAAATCAATTAACAACACAAAACAATGACAAATATTGTCCAGAACTCCTCACAGGTACTGCATTTAGCATACAAAATATGCTCAAATCATAACATGGCAAACTGCAGCCCAACAGGCAAAAACAGCTGCCAGTGTGTTAAGAGTGATGACTTGACTATGAATTGTCCTAAACTGCATGTGATTATCATAAAGTGGGCATGTTTGTAAAGGGGATACTCGTGGGTACCCATAGAACCCATTTTCATTCACATATGTTGAAGTCAGAGGTCAAAAGACCCCTTTGAAAATGGCCATGCTAGTTAAGTGTGGAGCTTTATTTAACCTCCTTTGCGACAAGTTAGTATACCATGGAACCAGTGGATCTCCTAGGTTTTCTAGTTTCATATAATACCATAATCTTCACTGTAGCTTTAAAACTGAGCCCGTGCAACAACCTGAAAATCGCAAGTTGCGTTAATATGTTAAAAAAAAAAGAGTGACATCAACGCGTTATTATCGCGTAAACTTTGACAGCCCTTATTTGTTAGAAATAAGTCGATAAGATTGTTTGAAAAGTTGATACATCTAATGAGAAAGTCGCCATGTTTTCAACACTGTGAATGGGATATGCAGTGGATACCTTTGGCTGGTAGGCTTCAAGGTGAAGTCTTGTCTGACACGATACAGGCTTCACTGTTCACTATTCTGTGTATTTTAGAAGAAGAGGAAAAAAAAATGAGACAAAGACAGGGAGACAAAGAAAGAGAGGGAGAGAGAGGTGACACAGCCCTGGGGCATCCATCATATATTACCTCCACAATGTGATGCTGATTTAAAACATTGCTCCTTCATTCCAGCAAGGAAACCATGGTGCTTATTATGTTGCGAATACAAACATGCCGTCCTCATGTATCAATTTACCGCTGAACCCTAAAAAATGCCTCGGCAGCAAGACGCGACCCAGAAATGTCAAATGACTCCGACGTAGTGTCCTAAGATGGGAGGAAATTATGCAAGGAACAAACCTGCTGGCAGTGAAGTGATCGACCACAAATTATTCTATTCAGATTCACAAAGCAGCGACTAATTCGAGGGAGTGACACCAATTTCCCAGAGGCCGACCCGCATGCCTTTTTTTCTCTATTTACTATTAAATACCAAAGAGACATGCGTCTAGTGAGCGAGCATGGGAGAGACGTTAATGAAGGATAGATTCCATTCAGCCCTCCACCACCCCATCTTCTCACACCATCCCCTTCTCATAATAGTGATACAAGCTTTACAGTTTTTTCACACATCTCCTAGCAACCACAGCTTGCGCCATCTACCACATAGGAGCTCTGTGGAAATAATAGCAAAAACATTGCAACACTGAGTGTTAGATGTTGAACATTAGCATGCTAACACGCTCAGAATGACAATGCTAATAGGGTGATGTTTAGCATCTATGTTTACCAAATTTGACAATTGGCACTAAACACAGTATGATGGCATTCAATGCCAAGGCCAATAAAAATGCAATTTTTCCAAAGGGACATTTTTCTAAAACCCCAATAGTCTGAAAAATGTCCTAACAGCACGTTACCCAAAACAGAAGGACATGGCAAATTAGTATGCAAAATTACGTCATTGGACCTTCCCGGTCTTCTTACCATGGCGAAAGCATGACCCGCCCTACTCTGCCTCTGGTTGGCTTACCTTGATATTTTAACTCTAAACCTAACTAATCTCCCTCTTCATGCCTAATCCTAACCAACCCAACCAACAAAAGCAATGAGTACTGAGAGGCAGAGTTGTGGGCCTTGCCTTTACCAGTAGGAAAAAAAATTGTGATGGTCCGATGACATAATTCTGCATAATAATTAGCTATATGCTTCTTTTTGTTGCACGGATTGCGTATTTTCGGACCAATAGGTCTTTGGAATAATGAGCCGTCAGAACGATGGGCAGTCAATACATCTGGAGATATGGACCAATGTGGTGGACAAAATTTGTGAGGAAAAAGAGGGACAGTATGACAGAGACACAGTCTCATAATATACTTGTTTCTAAATGAATGTTACAGGTGTATTACGCTGTCTTTTTTGGTTTGTGTCTATTTGGTTTGTGGCTAGTAACGATCCACCCTGAAGTTTTATTGCCTTTACGGTAACTTACAGTTACAAAGTTAAACAAAACATAGGCTAATTATCTTGTTTAATTTGTAAAAATGACAAGTTGTGGTACAGTAAAAGGAGCTCTTCACACACAATGAATCATATTTTCAGTTCAAATCACAACAGAGAATAATTTCAGTTCAGTGCTACACGCTAAGGGGAACCCCGATATGGTCGCCAGAGTGCTCTTCTCACAACCAAAAGAGGACATGCACAAATGGCTGTAAATCTGCCACAGTCTGATGTAAAGTTTGGGAAGATGAGAGGTTCAAGCTGTTAATGCCGCCTCAAACTGGTGTCTCAATCTGTCCTCCATATTGCCTCTTGTGGCTTGATTGTTTGGAGTGTGTACCGCACGTATCCTTGACATTTTCTCTCTCTCCATCCGTCTGTCTTGCTTTCAGTCTCTCTCTCTCTCATTTCTCCGGACTATATTCCTGAAAGTGTGACAGCACTCCGGGGATCGTTTTACAGCAATTTAACTTCATGTCAGATGTGAGGATATTTAGAAGAGGGCAGCTGATGCATATTTCCTGTATTAACCATCTAGTGGTGGTGGAACAGTACTCAGATATTTTACTTAAGTGAAAGTATGCATGCATTAAATTACATTAATTTACCAAATGGCTTTGCCCATACAGACTTACAGTTGTCCCCTATACACACACTAGGAGTAATCTGAGGTTCAGTGCCTTGCTAAACACACTTTGACATGTAGCCAGGAGTAGCATTAATGACCAACCACTCTACCACAAAACCACAATGTTAAGCCTGAGGTACAAAGTTTAATTCTTGACCTTGGAAACAGCGATTGAGAAGTAAATTATAAATTTCCATTTCCCCTGAGCACTTGAGGACTTTTCGTCCATTTTGACCTAAAAGCTCAAGTTCAAAGGCCAATCTTGACCTTGGAAAGAGCAATTGCGAAAATTGTTTAGTAGCTGTGAACTTCATGCGATATGATCATATGTAGATTTATTCTCATCCAATTAATTGTTTATAAGACACAAATACTAGTGGAGAATGCAAGATTTTACGAAATGTATGTTTTGCAGTTGGTTACAGTTATATTTCAGTACTGTTTTATGACCATGAAATGGTTACTCACTGTCTGAAATGGATTGCCGTCATATGCTACAATTTTACATATTTTGTTTACAATAACAAGGGTAAAGAATGGATTATAGTGTTACATATACAATAATAGCTGTGGTACATTCATGCTCTATAGCTGTTTGTAGTAAATTATTTGATGGGACAGGATTAAACGTGTAACAGGAACTGGGAGAGCTAGGTGACATTGTGTTTTTTGAGTTCAACAACTGAAATGGCAAAAACACAACAGTGTGTGGAAGCGAGGATTTGTGGGACGGACCGGCTTAGCAGGTTGCGGCAGGCAAGTTGGAGAGGAGCCGACTTAAAAGGCCTGCTAAATGAGTCCAGGCGCCGCGCTGCCAACTGTGGTCTCCTGCAATGTTGTGATTTGATTGTGGTGTGCTATTTGCTCATAATGGCACTTCTTTATCCACTGTAATATTATTCAAATGAGAGTCCAATGACACACTCCTCCAGGGTAGAAAAATCCACCCAAGCTTCAGATTAGTTCAAGGGCCCCATGAGAAATGGGACAGCTAAATAGAGAGCCGTTAAGTTTTTAATTTCTGTACTTCCTCAAAGTGTAAGATGAGAAGAGAGAGTATAGAAACATAATGACATCTCAACGAGTTGTGAGCAATGCTGTCGGTCTGTTTTGCTCATAAACAAAAAGATCCATTTGGAGAAAAATGATTTGTTATGCTAATTTGAGTTTTGTGTGGTCTCAGCTGAGATAGATTTCTGAATCAGAAACAGCAACAGTAAGTCGCCTAAAACACATTTGCTGTTTCTTAAATCTCTGCACAAATACACACACACAAACAGCTTTACAGAGCCTTGAAGTCAGCTCAAGTTTGTTAGGAATGATGTCACCTTTACATTTACAGTTTTGCCGCCAATGACCGCTTATAACCAATAGGTGGCAATCTGTCCTTGTCACTCAATGTGTCGAGCGTTCAAGCTTATCTGCAGAACTTTAATGCATGCCAGATGAGATTTTTACAGCTGGGAGAGGAGATGAAGAAATGCTGAGGAGAAAGACGGAAAAAAAAGGCTCTGAAAGGGAGAGGAAAGGTTGAGAGGGATGAAGGGAGGACGACAGGGGTGCTGACTGGTCAAAAGGTTTGCTTTCTCCACCTGCTATGCCTTCTGTCCATGTGAGACCAAACCCCTTTGGCGTTTTAGCACTCCTCATAATGGAGTACACATCCCAGAATGCCTTGTGTCTTCACGTCCCCCAGTCACACTGTTATGTCAGGAGTTCATCTATTCTGCATAAAGGTTAGCGGCAAGGACGCGACGGGCGTAAGTCGTTTGGCTTGTTCCTCAT